>PVIU01021831.1:0-30693 GCA_004026605.1 Ondatra zibethicus
GGCCGGGAGGGATGGGGGTGGGCCTTGGACTTCCAACAGGGCAGGGCACCATGCCCTCTTTCAAAGAAGAAGGGGGAGGGAGGAGGGGTGGGGAGGTAGTGGGAGGGGACCGGGAGAAGGGGAAGAAAGGTAAAAATTTTATTTCTTTAATTATGTTTTTGAATGGAAAAAATAAAACAAAACAATGTATGGAAAAAAAGTTATTCAAATAATTTAAAAGTACAAACTATACTTATGTTGGTCATTCGGGGAAATAAAATATACACTTTTCTTTCTTTTTTTTTGAGGTAGGATTTCTCTGTAGCTTTGGAGCCCATCCTGGAACTAGCTCTTGTAGACCAGGCTGGCCTCGAACTCAGAGAGATCCACCTGCCTCTGCCTCCCAAGTGCTGGGATTAAAGGCGTGTGCCACCACCGCCCGGCTAAAATATACACTTAATTTCATAGAATTTCAGAGAGTCTATTGGGAAACCAACACTGGCATTTAACAAGTCAAAATGTCAATGAGAACTCTGCTTTCTAGAAGAGGAAACTGAGAGCCAGCTATCAGATGGGGCCAGAACTAAAACTCAGATATGCTAACTACCAGGCCAATGCATTCTCCTGCCATGTGTCAGTGGAAATGATCATAAGGAAAGGTCACCGACAGCAACAGCTGACATTTATTGGCAGCATACATGCGGCCAGAATTATAACACTTACAAAAATGCTTTGAGATGAATAAGATTACCCAAATTTACCTGTGAATATAGAGATAACTTTCCAGAAGTCCAAAGAGAGTAGTAAAAAGAGTCATCCATTTTACTAAAACCTCCATCTCTCGCGTACCCCCATCTCATCTCACCCCCACACGTACCACTCTAATCCCTCACCCCACCCTAACTCCCCTACTCCAACTTAAACCACCCTCACCCCAAGCTGGCTGCAAAGACTCCCCTACAAGTTGGGTTTGGTAGAGTACATGGATTTGTATTTGGAGAGGTAAGGAGGGCTGGGCTCAAATCTGTGTCAGCAAGACAAGAGGGAGGGCAGGCTGCAAGGGGACTCCAATAGAAAGCCAAGGAAGACCTGAGGGGCCCTGCCTGGGATGGCCAGCAGAAAGGAGACAGGCAATAAGCAATTCTGAAAAGATCATTCTTGCATAACAAGCAGGAATGATCCACTAGAGCTGTTTTAAGACAGAACCACATGCTCAATGAGCAACACACACACACTCAAAATGGTGTGTGTGTGTGTGTGTGTGTGTGTGTGTGTATAAAATAACATATATATGAAGACCTCCTTGGCCAGATTTTCTCTTAACCCACTGCTGCTGCTGAGAACTACTCTATTCTCAGCCCCCTTGTTCAAGGCCTGTCACTTCTAGATCTTTCTCCCATAACCCTCAGTTTATCTTTTTTTCCATATTCTAACAGTCCTCAAACAATCCCAAAGGCAATCTCCAATTCACAGACAAACCTTCAGCCACAGCAGGCCTTGCAGAAGAAGAAACTTTAGTGATTTTGATGTGGGACTGCCCTCTGTATGCTGTGAAAACGATTGGTTAATAAAGAAAGCTGGCTTGAGCCTATGGCAGGGTGGAGCAGAGGTAGGAGGGGAAGATGGAACTGAATGCTTGGAAAAAGAAGGGTGGAGTCAGGAGAAACCATGAAGCCCTGCTGGAGCCAGACAAAACTTTAGCCACTCCTTTAAGAGAGGTTTTCCTGACTCAGTGGCAGCAGAAAAAAGTCACACCGTTTTGAAATGCCTGCTTTCTGGGCTGTGCTGCCAGTGCAACCTCTGGCTCTTTCAGGAGACTGAGCATTTGAATGGGGTTTGTGAGCAACGTGCTATGACTTGCTTGGTGGCAATATGTACCAGCTGTGTGCCTAGAGATGGGGCATTGTACGAGGCTTTCTGAGGCAGTGAGCAGCTCTACCATGCTGGGCTAGGTAGGGCAAGCAGGAAGTGCCGTATTTCCCCTAGCAATGATGCAGCTTAAGTTTTTAAGAAGCACTTAGCATTTTAAGAAGCTCTCCTGGACAGTAAAGAATTACAGATACACAATAGGACAGATTCAGACATAAAAGACCTCTAAATGGGTCACAGTGTTGGATAAACGTACTTGTCTTGGGAGGGAGAAGAAAAAAAGTAGAGCTAATGGGCCAAGCAGTGATTTAATTAATACAGTTTCTGTGTGATTATTTCAGGGCTAAGTGGCCAGGAACGACTAAGCGGTCTTCTCACTACATGGTTTCCAGAGAAGCCCATAGAAACAGGCCCATCTTGTTTGAAGCAGCTTTGTACTCTAATTGCATGTAATTTGCCCTTTCACAGGGACAATCTGAGAGAGGCCCAAATATTCAGTTATTGTAATCATTTCAGCAGGCCCCACAACAGTGTATGCATTATATCAGAGCCAAGAAAAGAAGTAAGAGAAGGAATCATTATAGAAACTCTTCAATATGGTAGTCAAGACTCACTGAACACCTCCTCTCTACAAAACAAAACAACAACACATAGACGTTTTCTAGGGTCCCAGGTTAGAAACAGATTCTGGGATTTCGCTAATCAACTTAGTGTTATATAGAATGAAAACATATTCCCCTAAAACAGACCCTTACTCAAACAGAGGATCACTGTGCTTCCCCTCTAGCAGAAAGAGATGCCCCTTTCTCCCTTCCTCTAACAGAAGTCACATTAGTGCAAGCTTTCCCACAGGCTTTGAAGAGAAATCTGCCTATTATATTATGCCAGATGGCCAATGCACCCCCTTTCATGCCCTCTAAGCCAAGGTCCCTCTAACTCAAAGACTCAATTATCTGTAGCTTCTTCCCCCAGGCCCCAAGCCAACATGGAGGCATAAAAGGGAAGTCGAGCCAGGCTCTAGGAGGCTGCTGCTTAGCCTCAGAACTGTGTTACCTTTGCTTGGTTGCCTTAGCAAACTTTCTTGGATGCAACAGTGGAAATCTGAAGTTGCTAGGATGAATGACAGCTAAGAGCCCAGTTTCCAACAGGTACTCAGGCCCATTTCCCTCAGGAGCCAGTCCACTGCCCAAAGTGGTTCTGAGTGTCAGATGCAGTGGAAGTCAGGACATGTCTCTGAATTACAGGTCACCAGTGATCCCATGATACTTGAAGTCTGCTGCCTCCCCAAAGCTGTTCTCCCAGCCCAGGGAAAGGGGCAGGCCAGCAGAATTAAAGACACCCTTGGCTGTGTTCTCCAAAGATTTCCAAGTTTCAAGTTCCTTGGTGACTGATTATCCTTTCTGGAGATTGGGAGTCCTGAGGGAAATTGTACAGGAAGGGGAGCAGAGGAAGGGGGAGAGAGGGAGGAGAACAGGAATGTTACTGTTTAATCCTTAAGGAACATAGAGGGATCCAATCTGTGACTCAGCTCTGGGAAGCTAAAGGACTGGGAAGAAAGGAACAGCTGCAGTACAATCTAAGCTGTGCACAATTTCTTCAGCCTGGGAGGCCACAACAATGTGTCCAATCTAAACTCTTCTTTTCAACTTCGCCTTGAAGCCTGAGAAGCCACCTAGGAGAGCTACATTATTTTATTCAAGAAAAAAAAAAACCCTGTTCTATGCCTGTTCTCCCCAGATGCCATGCCAAGTCGTAGCTGGCAGGTATTCCCCTATCTTACGATAGAGGCTGAGGGTATTGGTGGGGTACCCTAGTATGCCATATACCCTACAGGCTCACTGAAGACAGAGGAAAACCTAGGACATCCTTGCTTGGTGTTTCCCTACCCTTCTACTCCATTCCTTGGCACATATCAAGTTTCTGCCCCTGGAATTCCCACTTTCTTTTTTTCTTTTTGGTTTCCCCTGAGCCACAGCCTTACAAGTTACTTAAAGAGCTGCCTGGCTCCATAAGAGGCTTTCTGAGCAATAACACTTCCTACCAGTTATAAGCCTACCTTTCAAACCCAGAGCTGAAGAGATTGGCCCCTCTGCCCACTCAAGGCAGTTTCCCCAGAGAAGCCCAGCAGGACCAGGGACTGTCTTACAACCACTAAAATGTGTGATGCCACCCCTGTGTGAAGCTGTGAACGTGGATTGGAAAAGAGAAAGGTCTCTTGGGACTCCTCTCTACACTAAAACATGGGTTGCAAAACCTACAGGAAGCTCTGTCTTCTCAAGTGTCTCTGAAGGATCATTTGTGCAGCTCAAAGTCTACCATGAGCATCTCCCAAAGAAAGCACCTTTCGTTTCCTTAAACATCTCAAAGAAGACTTGTGAGCTTTTTCTCATTGCAATTTACTAATGCATCTGAATAAAAGGTGCATTATAAATGAGGGAGCCAGAAGAAAGAGGCTAAGTGACTTTCCAGAGAAGTCAGACCATTCCTCAAGCTTCATTCTCTATCATAATACATAATATAGACTTGTTTACAACTAACTGCATTCATGGAAGCCATTCCATTTGCTTTCTCTCAACGGCGCTGTGTAGTTGTTACCATTATTTCCATCTCACAGCTAATAATCTCAAGTTCCTATTAGCTAAGGGCTTCCCAGCGAGCAGCAGAGCCTCACAGGTACCATCATCAGACTCAGACATCTGTTCCTCACAACTCCACCTTTAGTCCCAACCCATAGGCCACACTCCAAGCAAAGGATCCCTAGAGAAGGAGGAATTAACTTTGGAAGTAGCCTATCTGAGGTCCAGGGGCCATGCAGTTCACACTGGCAGTCCCTCAGGCCCCAACACTGGTGCATACAGTGTTGCACACACAGACTCGGGTCACCAGAGTCAGGGACATAGAGCCAGTGCTTGTACTGGCAAGCTGACCCGAAGTTAATCAGAAGGCCCCCTTATTGTTTGCTAGGACACAAAAGGCACACTGTTCAGAAAGTTCAAGAAGGAAAAACCAAAGAGCAAGAAACAACAGCTGTTCCCTGGCCCCACTGAGAAACCAAAAGCTTCTACAAAGTCCCCTGAGGCCAGGAGTGAGCTGAAGTAGAAGCACATCTCTTGAGGGGTTTCCTGCGCGAGGGTCTGCAGCACTTATCCTCCTCTTAACGTTACAGATGGCCTAGCTACTTCATCACCTATAAAACAACCTTTCTGGGAGGGTTTCCTTTCCTGGGCCACACAGAGTTCACCACTTACCACTCCTCTCCATGTTGCTAGGTCAGAACAAGATTTTTTTTTCCTGAAATTTAGGACAAGGCATGTACAACGTGGACAGTATGTGCCCTGGGATTTGGTTAAAATATGAGCCAAAGGGATCATCCAGCATAAGCATAGTCCCTCACAGTTCCTAGCAGCTGCAGCACTAAGACAGCCCTCTGCAACATTTGGATTAGACAGATATCTGCAAGTCCCCAAACCCCAAGAAAGTCCCCTCTTCCACAACTCAAGAAAATCTGTAATGAACATCATTAAGGGGAGGGGGCATTTCCCGTTTCTAAAGCTACTTCATAAAAAGAGTGCAAGGCTCCAGCTCAGACACTACCGAAATAATCTGTCTCTCTGTCCTGCTAACTGCTCCCGAGAGACGTGGAACTCGCTGCAGACTCTTCACTGAGCCTCATTATTAGCTCATCTGATTGCTGCTGTTACAGGTGAGACACAGTGGCAGACAGCACTGGTAGAACCAACCGTGCAGCTCACAAGTTTTCATGTAAGAGCTACAGCGGTGCTACAGTGAAGAGAACTCCTTTCCCTGTAAAAGAGCCTTTCTGTGAAAATATCCAGGGGCTTTGTGCTAAATAAAAGCAGAGCAAAGCCTAAACAGCTATGATTCAGCCAGAGTGAGATTAACTAGATTTGCAAAGTCAAGAAAATTGGCTGTTTCCCTCCTCCTCCTCCCAGAGCTAATAGAATCCAACTGTTGGAACATGACATCATTTTCGACCCCCAAACCTTGCGTGAAGAGCACAGACACCGGCCTGCCACAAACAGCCCAAGACTCAGAGCAAGAGACTCAGAGTGCCCTTACCTGGTAGTCAGGGTGATTTCTTGCCCACTCCATTCTCCACAGAGGCTGGCTCACACACACCACAGTCACTTAGGGAGCCCAGGACCCCCAGATCCACTGGCTTAAGCTCCAGTACCTGCTGCGAGCTTCCCACAAGCTCCTTCCTCTGACCTTTCAAGACACTCCTTCCAGCCAAGTAAGCGGAGCTAGCACAGCGAGCCAGTCATGCCGGTTGTCATGGAGACCCTGTCCTCTTAGGCTGTACACAGGCTTGCTCTCACTCAACTAGGCGCTCTCCCTCAACCCGGAACCCTGGGAGCTAGCACGCGCACGCAAGCGTGCGCATACTTACACATAGTCCCTGAGTTCTAGATGGCCTAGAAACAGCACTGTCTTTTGACCGGCTCAGTTTATGCATGCATTCCACTCCTCCTACCTCCCTTCCCGTCAACCAGCAGCCCAGGACTGTTCCTGGGAACTTGCTGCAACAACCCGGAGGGGAGAAGAGTGAGGACAGTGAGTGGACTTGTTTTCCTCCCCTCTAGTGTCTCAGTTTTTATAACTTGGAAGAATCCCTGCCAAGGGGGAGGGAGCTAGCTGAAGACTTGGAGGGGAAGCAAGCTCTTCCTCTGGATCCTATAGCAGTAGCTGAATGAGAAGGAGGGACCCTGATGCATGGTGCCTCTACTTGTTTGTTCGGTTTGGGATTTTCCGGCAGCAACTGGGGCGGAAATACCTCTCACATCCCAGAAGCTGGCCTGAACAGGCCTCTCAGGTTACCTTGTTGCCTGTTCTGGTCGTGGAGATGACTTTAACCAATACAGGATCCCATGGTACTAGTGCGAGAGCTTAAGCAGTCGCTTGTCTTCCTGCAATGGAGAAGAAACAAACTAGATCAGGACTAGGAAGAATTCTGGGCAAGTCTACAGTCACAACCAGGGCATCAGAAACAATGCAAACAGCCTCCTCACTGCCCAACACAAGAGCACTCCAAGTCCAGGCCTCCAGTGAGCAGCTGTAACCGTGTCAGCACAGTACCCGGGACACAGAGGCTCTTTTAGCACCCACCCCACCCCAGTGTATACTCTTACTTGGACACTGCTTAACACTTTCTTAGATAATTATTTTGTTTGATTCTCTTAACTGTTTGAAACACACTGGTCAGATAGGTTAGCTACCATCTAACAGATGGGATCACTGAGTCCCAGAGAGATCCAACATCTGACCCACAGTTACATAATTAGTCAGAAAAAGAACTAAGAGTAGAGACCAATAGAGGGTCGCCTAAGGTTATAGACTTTGCTATAAAAAGTACACTGAAACCTGATCTTGAAAACCAGATAGTTTTCTGATAACCACAAGTATGAGCTTCCAAGGGAAAGTGGAGACTCTTTCTGAGTCCTGGTGAGGTAAATGTACCGGCCACCCCTCTAGCCTGAAGACTCAATGGCAGAGAACATCTATGATATGCAGAATATCTGCTGCAAATCAGAGAGAAACTTCCCTGCCCTACCACCACGTGCTACCGTACATCTTCCCAAATCTGGTTCATTTGTTATCTCTCCAATGAAGGAGGCCTTGAAAGTTAGGACTGTGTTATTACACTAAGTTAACACATTTCAAAGACTATCAAAAGCAAAGGTAAAATTATTTGCTCCCATTTATTGAACCAGAAAATAACAGATCCAAAAACAATGTCCAAGCCTTCAACTCTCCAGCATACATTAAGCAGAAGTGTTGCCAAGAACACCTGAGCAGAAATCAGAAGACCTTGACAATGTCTGACCTCATCACCAACAGTCCACCTGCTACTGAGCCAGCTTCCTGACCTTCTAGTTTCCACACATATCTCTTATCACTGGGGTGGTGGGGTGGGAGGTATTCTCGTTAAAACCCTCAAATCAGACACTCGGCTAAGAATGTTACCCATAGCCTGAAATGGTTAGCACCCCTCCGCCACCAGATACTAAATATATTTTCAGATAGAATTATTTGGAATTGGTAAATGGATTGCATGTGGGAAGATAAGGAGGCTGATGAGGATAAAGACAATGAGGTCCAAGGAGAACATTTTCCAGTGTTGTTACTCAAAATAACACTAGGGAAGTCCTGATGGAATCCTTAATGCTTATCCCTTGCAGAATTCCTTGTGATTTTGATTCACCTTCAGGATACTACAAAATTCTGAAAACCAGATTTCAGTTGGCCTGAATTTAAATCATAAATACATGCAGAAGATAATGTAGGAAACATGTCACAAAAACCAAGAAGAAATGACAGGCTCCTACAGATCCTAAGTGGCCATGAGCACCAGAATCCCAAATCTACAAAAGAAAAGCATCACCAAATCTCAGCTTCTCTTTCCTCTTAGACACAACAAGCATCTCTCTGCTTTTCTTCTGAACCCAAAGAATGCACATTTGCCTTGTCTCCAAACCCAGATGAGGCAAGCTCACCCCTTTTTACAATGAGATAAAATTCATGGTATAATAGTAATACCAACTAAATTTTATTGAGACCCTACTGCATGCCAGGCATACTTTTAAACAGCACTAGTCAAGCTACTGAAGCAGAAACACAGTCATAGAGGTAATCGAAACTTTAAAAGCCCTAAAAGCAGACACACAATGCAAGCCATGCTCCCCCTAGTGGCACACTGGAGTTACAGGGGTGCCTTGTCCTCAGAAAGAAGAGACAAGTTAGGGCCTGAATGTGGAGAGACCAGAACCCTTGCTTCAGTGATGTTGCTGTATATGAGTTCCTAGAACTGGATAGAAGCAAGACCAGCTAACTCTGATGCCTCTGCAGGACTGGATCCAGATAAGGCCAGCTTGACTTCTCCTGAAGGAGAGGGATTTTACAGACCCATGTTTTCTGCCAGGCATGGTGGATCGGGCTTCTAATACCAGCTACTTAGGAGGCTGAGGCAAGAGAACTGCAATGTCAAGGCCTGCCTGGACTACAGAGCAAATCCAAGTATAGTCTAAGCAATTCACTGAAATCTTGTCTCAAAAAATAAGAGCTAAGGGGATAGGAGAGATGGCTCTGTGGTTAAGAGCTTTAGCAAAGGAACCAGATTTGGTTCCCAGCACCCATGTGATAGCTCACAACCATCCATAACTCCAGTTCTAGGAGATCTGATACCCTCTTCTGATGTCTATGGGCACCAGGCACACACATTTTGCACAAACACACACACAGGCAAAATACCAATACACATAAAATAAATCTTTTTAAGAAATTAAAATAGGGGCTGGAGAGATGGCTCAGAGGTTAAGAGCATTGCCTGCTCTTCCAAAGGTCTTGAGTTCAATTCCCAGCAACCACATGGTGGCTCACAACCATCTGTAATGGGGTCTGGTGTCCTCTTCTGGCCTGCAGGCACACACACAGATAGAATATTGTATACATAATAAATAAATAAATTTTTAAAAAAAAAGAAATTAAAATAAGAACCAGTGTGATGGTTCGGCAGGTAATGGCACTTCTCACCAAACCCACTAATGTAAATTCAATCCCTGAGACCTATACGGTGGAAAGAGAGAACTGACTTCTGAAGTTGTCCTTTGAACTCTGTATGCACACCATGACATGCACTTACCCATATACATACTCCCCATACACAAATAAATAAATGTAATATTTTCAATAAAATACAAATAAAGTGTTTGGAAGAAAGCTCAATGGAACAGCATTTGCCAGACACATAAAAGGCTCTAGATTTAACCCTACCACTACAGGAAAAAAAGAAAGAGCCACAAGCTTACACATGAGCCAGAAGCCTGGGAGACATCTCCAGTCTCTTTCTCTTCCCACTGCAATCCTTTCCCAACTCCAATAATTCTACTTAAAAACTTCATATCTGTCCCTCTTTTCTCCACTCCCACTGCTACCTATCCTGCCTGTTAATCACTACAGAAACTTAACTAGCTTCAACTCTTGCCCTCACCAAAAATAATGAAAACTCGGTTTCTCATATATTATCACTCAACAATTAACACAGCAACCTTCTTTTGCAATTGGGTGGAGGTTTCTCCAAACATATCAAGCAGATCATCAGTCTAACAGTAAATGTATGCCTTCCATATGATTCTGACACTGTTTCCTAGGGACCACCCCAAACCCATGAAGCTCAGTGCTTGATGAGACTTGCTCTCTATCACTTTAGATACCAATTTCTAGAATCAGATTGTTTTATCTGTGCTTCTGACCAAACATGTATAAATCTAAATCAGAATTTCCACAACTACATCCTTGGCTTTAATGAATTTGCTATTGATAGATTGGCCATAAAACTTCAAGAAACACTTAGACCTACTAGTTTATTATAAACAGTATTGCAGATGAAAGAGAAGCATAGGGCTGGGTGTGGAGGAGTGTACAGAGCTTCCAAGTCCTCTTGACAAATATAAGTGTTTAGCTCCACTACAGCTATCAAAACCCAGTCCTCTGGGATTTTATGAAAGATTCAGCATATATAATGATACAACAGATTGTATCATTAGTCACTGGTAACAAACTTAACTTTCACCCACATCTCCCTTCCTAGGGAGTAGGCCAAAAGTTACAGTCTTCTAAACATAAGCAGTCTTTATCTTGAGGACATCCAGGAGTCCTTGGTCACCAAGCAAATATTATAAAAAAAAAAAACCAAACAACAATAACATATATCCTGCTTTGGAGATTCCAAAGGATTTTAGGAGTTGTCTGCCAGGAAACAGGAGGAAGACCAAATATACATTCCACAGCATCACACCCTCACAAATCCATTTTCCACACAGCTGTCTGAAGCCCCTTTTGACACAGGATCATGTCATTTCCTGCCTAACACACTTCATTGCTTCCCAGAGCACTCAGGATGAAATCTAAGTTCTTACCAAGACCTACAAGGACCGAGCATGATCCTTCTCTTCCCTTCTCTCAGCATACTTCCTCCTTCCCCTCTGAGCACAGGATATGTTAGTTCACTGAAAATGTCAGATGTTTTTCCAGGCTGTCTAGTTTAGCCTGGGACCCCACCCCCAGTCTTTGCTCAGATGTCTCTTATCTTGCTTCAACATGACTGTCATCTCCTGACTTCCACAGTCCTCCAAGTCTAAACGCAACTCCTTCAGCTCCTTGTACTTCAAGAAGCACTCACTTTCCTTCAAAGCACTCATTAGGATTTGTAATTATGCTTTTATGCAGTTATTTGCTTAATGTGAGACCAGGAACCTTGATTATTCTCCTACCATAGTCCCTGTACTTGACAAATGGTCCAAGCACAGAACAGGCACTCAAAAAACAGCTTGAGAATCAGTGCGTAAAAACTCTTCCAACAGGAAAGGGGACACCCAGAACAGCTATTCCATGTCACTCATTGCATTTTGTCATAGACTTACAAACTATAATTATATTTCTTTTCCCTCATATGCCTTGCCTATAGGCTTAACCAAAAGTTCCTGTCAAATCTCCCGTGGTTTGTTTCCCAGAACTTTCCTGGTAAGGTCACTCTTTTAGGGATCACTCTAGGGTTTTATAGCTTCTCTCATTATTGAAGTGCCCACTCATAGGCTCTCCATTACCACTGTATCTCTGCCAAGCCAAGTAAGCTGCATGAATGGTGCAGTTCTCAAGACAGCAACATTCTCTGGGGTCAGCTTTATCCAGAGACCAAACACTGTCTTCTACCTTCCACTGTGTAGTACAGGCTACCATGCAGATAAAAATGTAATTTCTGAATATATTCAGCCAAGGACAACTATGAATGTGGTCCAGCACAAAATTGCAAACTTACTTAAAACACAAGGGGATGTTGTTGCTGCTGTTGTTGTTTTTGTAATCTGATTGCACAATCCTCAAGCATGAACTTTGTGACCTAAAGTCATGTCAGGATGTCAAAAGATTGGACACTGAAAAAATATGTATATGCATATGTATATATATACTTATGTACTATTATAATTTGAAGACATGAAATATAAGTTTGAAGCAGGAAATTCTGTCACTAAAAAGAAATTCATTAAAAACTGTTGAGTGGGGGTGGGGGACTTGCAGAGATGGCTGAGCAGTTAAGAGCATATACTGGCCAGGTGGTGGTGCGCACGCCTTTAATCCCAGCACTCGGGAGGCAGAGGCAGGTGAGTCTCAGTGAGTTCGAGGCCAACCTGGTCTACAAGAGCTAGTTCCAGGACAGGCTCCAAAGCTACAGAGAAACCATGTCTCAAAAAACAAACAAACAAACAAGAAACATATAGTGCTTTTCCAGAGGACCAAAGTTTGGTTTCCAGCATCCAAATCAAGTGACTCACAACCCTCTGTTACTCAAGTTCCATAGGATCCAACACATCTGGCCTCCAAGGAAACCTGTACATACATGTACATACCACCTCTATACAGGGACACATATAATTAAAAATAAAAACAAATCTTTAAAAGAAAGAAAATTACTGTATGAGAAAAAATAATTAAGTATTAAATAAAGGCAACAACTAATTGTATGATTGGATCTATTGTCTATTACAAGATAACACTGTGTCCAAAATATGAATTCCTATCCCCTATATTTTCACGCAACAGTTAATAGTGAAGGATCAATGTATCTCCAAGTCACACCTCCCGTGCTGCCACCACCACACTGTAGGCATAACCACAGCACACCATGACACTACATATATTCGGTGCTTTAAAACTGCCCACACCTATCTCTCCCACTCTCTATTGCCCATGGTGTTACTTCACCTGGCTGCCTTTCTTTCCTACACTCACAAAATGCTACTGCCTTCAAGGCCCACCTCAAGGACACCTCCTTTGTGAAATGATTTTCCATCTCTGGTGGGGGAAGCCTTTCTGTGTATGTGTTGCTTTTATTGGTTAATAAAAAAGCTGCCTTGGCCTGTGATAGGGCAGAGTAGAGCTAGGCAGGGAAAATTAAACTGAATGATGGGAAAAGAAGGCGGAGTCAGAAGGACCCCATGTAGCCACCAGAGGGGAAAGACACAAAGCTGCCAGTTGGAACCTTGCCGGTAGGCCACAAGCCTCATAGTAAAATATAAAATAATGGAAATGGGTTAATTCTAGATGTAAGAGCTAGCTAGCAATATACTTAAGTGATTGGGCAAGCAGTGATTTAAATAATATAGTTTTTGTGTGATCATTTTGGGAGTCTGGGCAGCCAGGAAATGAACAAACAGCCTCCTACTACACATCTCTTGGCAGAATTTGTCTTTGCAGGCCCACAGCAGCCTAGGGATGCCTATCCTATGTTATATGTAGCACTTTATCATCATGACCTGTACATCTGTCCCCATACAGGTGCAAGGACTTTAGCAGCTCACTCATCATGACAATCAATGTGTGAGGGATGAATGGAAAAATGTAAAGACTCACCAGATAAGCAAAAGGAAGCAGCGTTCTCCACAGCAATGAATTTTAGATGAGTTTACCCTGTACAAAGAGAATACATATGCACCTATACTTTATAGAGGATATGATAGTCAGAATCTAGATTGGGTCACTAATGTATGGCATTTTCTTTTATCTCTCTTTGCATTTATTTGTTTTTACTTTTTGTTTACATGTTTATTTTTAAAATTATTTATGAGTGTTTTGCATGCACATATGTCTGTGCACCATGTGCCTGTAGAGGCCAGAAGAGGGTTTCAAATGTCCTGTGAACCACCCTATGAGTACCAGTAATAGGACTCAAGTCTTCAGCAAGAGTAGCTAGTGTACTTAACCATTGAACCATCTCTCCAGCCACTATTTATGTTTTCTTATGGGTCAGTTCTCTTCTTCTACCATGAGAATCCTAGGGACTGAACTATGGTCATCAGGCTTGGCGGCAAGCACCTTCATTTGTTAAGCCATCTTGCTAGCCCCAATATTTTCTTATCTCTTTAAAGACAAAATGGCTGCAATTCCCAGCAGAGTCTTTAAAGGGGCTTTATGTTCTTCCTTTACTACTAATGAATATCAGTATGGAAGGCTAGGGGGCTGTAGTTGAATGGTAGTGTGATCACCTATCATTTGTGAGGACCTAAGTTCAATTCCCAGTATTTCCAAAAGAAAAAATGAAAAGCAAGAGACAATGTACTAAGAGAGGGGAAAGTAAAGGCATAAAGAATACACGGAGTTTGCTGGATTTGTAAGTTCCTAAGCAATACTGCTTTTGCTTCCACATAGTAAGCAACCTATGGGATCCTACTAGGCACTCATGTGCTCACACTTGTGTGTGCTCTCTGTTTCTTTTCTCTCTGTGTATGCTCACATCAATGTGGGTGTGTACAAGGGGAAGCATGCAAGTGTGGGTGGTAATCAGGAGTAATCATTAGGCTTCTTTTTTTTTTTTTTTTTTTGAGACAGGGTTTCTCTGTGGCTTTGGAGCCTGTCCTGGAACTAGCTCTTGTAGACCAGGCTGGCCTCGAACTCACAGAGATCTGCCTGCCTCTGCCTCCCGAGTACTGGGATTAAAGGCGTGCGCCACCACCGCCCGGCTATCATTAGGCTTCTTAAATCACTCTCCACTTTATTTATTCATTTGTTTGTTTGTTTTGGAGGCAGTCTTTCACTGAACTTGGAGTTCAGTGATTCTGCTCCTTGTCTGGCTAGCCAATGAGCTCGATAGATCTGTCTGTCTCTACCTCACAGCACTGGGATTACAAATCTGTGTTGCTACACTTCTACATGGATGTTGGGGAACTGAACTCGGCCCTCACATGGACACAGCAAGCACTTTATTGAGCCATCTCTCTAACCTCAAATGTTAGTTTAAATGTCTGCTGCAGTCATTCATCACCTCATCAATGCACTTTCTGAGAAAAGAAGCATCAACACTTCTCACTTTCAGGAAATACAGATTCTTTTTTTTTTCTGGGTATGTGTAATTTCTTTTTTCTTTCTTTTTTTTTGGGGGGGAGGGTAGTACAGAGTCTATTCAACCCTTTTAGTACAGCACCTGGAATTCTTGGGTCATTTACCTACAATCATACAGAAGACTATCACCAATGAAAAGCAACCTTTCCTGAAGAAAAAGACGGGAGATTCATGGTCTATAGGAGGCTGGAGAGAGAATGTGCCAAACGTAGAATAGGAAAATGAAGAAATAAACTGGGAAATGGATGACAGAAGAGTGAGGGTCTGTAGACTCTCTCCTTGGCCATCATTCTCAAACATAGCTGCCTTTACAGAGCAGAGCCGGGCGACGATGACACACGCCTTTAATCCCAGCACTTGGGCAGCAAAGGCAGGAGAATCTCTATGAGTTCAAGGCCAGCCTGGTCTACAGAATGAGTTCTAGGACAGCCAAGGATACACAGAGAAACCCTGTCTCTAAAAACAACAACAACAACAACAACAAAAGGACAGAGAGCTATGTAGTGATATTTCATTTGTATTTTAATAAATAAAGTTTGCCTGAAGATCAGAGAGTAAAACACCCCACTGGTCAGCCTTACAGACCAGGCAGTGGTGACACACACCTTTAATCCCTGTAGCCACACTAGTTTGCCACAGAAACTGGGCAGTAGTGGTTCATACCTTTAATCCCAGCACTAGAGAGGAATTTAAGATAGGAGGAGACAGGTCTCAGACACAGTCTCATTCTGAGATTCCTGGAGGCAGAATCACCATTTTCGGACTAAGGTAGAGGCTGTTTTGCTTTTCTGGTCTTCAGGTTGAATCCCAATATCTGACTCTGGGTTTTTATTAATCATGCTACAGAGCTGTCATCCAGAAGTCCTTTTGGAAGACAGTCTGTCTACAGCAAACCAAACATGGGCTCTACGAGGGGCTTCAGATCAACAAAATAAATTATTCCCCAGGGATGGCAATTCCAGTCCTCCTCTGCATGGAAGCCACATCTGGCAGGACCCTAGTATGCTGGTGACTAAGACACATATTTTGCTTGCACAGCCTTCTTAAGAAAACAGAGAAATAACTACTCTATGCTCAAGGCCTGTTATTTCATATCAGGAAATTCTCCCACATTCATGTTCCTGCCCTAGTCCTCTAGCCATTCATTCTGCTTCACTCCAGCTCAAGACTTACTCTGAACCACTAAAGTGTGGGACTCATAATGACTGTGGATATCACAGATGTGGTGAAGCAGCTAGTACAGCTTTGTGTAGGATTGAGCTCACCTTCCTTCAGTCTTTCCCCTCCACTATGTACTGCCAGCTTTCCAGTCGCATGGGGTTCACCTCTACCTGGCTCACAATCCTCAATATAAATGAAGCTCTAGTTTCAGATCCTCAGAGAGCAAGGCAAACAGTGGCTTGATCCAGTCTCTTAGGATATATATTACAGTGTTCCTATACAAGTTAAGATGATGAAAGCTCTCAAATCCTCAATCCCTGTTCCCTCACTAAGTCTGAGCATTTTATCACTGGGCCACTTAAATACAGGCTCAGAAACATGGAAGCTATATTCCAGACCCTCTTAATGATACTTTCCATTCCAGAATTGCCTTTTCAGGCTGACTTAACTTAGAACTGAGCTCAACCAAGCTCTTAACTCATCATGATTGAAGTTTCAGGGGAAAGGAGAATACAAGAGTGAGTGAATGTGTGTGTATGTGTATTTATGTGTGCCTGTGTGTGTATTTATGTGTGCCTGTGTGTGTATTTATGTGTGCCTGTGTGTGTATTTATGTGTGCCTGTGTGTGTATTTATGTGTGCCTGTGTGTGTATTTATGTGTGCCTGTGTGTGTATTTATGTATACTTGTGTGCGTGTATTTATGTGTGCTTGTGTGTGTATATTTATGTGTGCTGTATGTGTATTTATGTGTGCCTGTGTGTGTATTTATGTGTGCCTTGTGTGTATGTATTTATGTGTGTGTGTGCTTATGTGTGTGCTTGCATGTAGAGGTCACAAGGCAACCTTAGATGTTGGTCCTCACCTTCCACCTTGTTTGAGACACTGTTGTTTGCTACAACATACTCATGCTAGCTGAGCCCCCAAGCTTCTGAGGTTCCTGCTGTCTTCACCTCTCATTTCACAATAAAAGTATTAGGATTAGAGGTGTGTACTACAGCACCTAGCTTTACACGGGTTATGGGGATTTGAACTCAGATCCTCACGCTTGCATGCTAAGTGCTTTACTCACTGAGCCTTCTTAGTCTTTTGTTTGTTTTGTTTTTTGGTTTTTCGAGACAGGGTTTCTCTGTAGCTTTGGAGCCTGTCCTGGAACTCACTCTGTAAACCAGGCTGGCCTCAAACTCACAGAGATCCACCTGCCTCTGCTTCCCGAGTGCTGGGGATTAAAGGCATGCGCCACCATCACCCGGCCCCTTCTTAGTCTTCAAACTGCATTCTTAACCAACAAAGCACACGGAACCTGGGAAAGAACTGCTCCCCAGAATAAAATCTGGACAAGGTTATGGAACTGTAACCCCACACTGCCATATCCTCTATCCTATCTTGGTGAGTTTCCTAGCTGTACTGGGTTCTCAACTCAGTACTATTGGGACCACTTTTTACTCATTTTTGAGTGCTTATGTTTACTCTTCATGTAGAAAGATCTCAAGATTTGTTTCCTAGGATACATGTGTCCCAACTGTGTCTCACTGCCTTGTGTTTTACTGCACTGCTTGGTCTCATTCTCCCAATAACTCCTAGAATTCTTTAGAACAAGAATAGTACCTTAACTCTCAATCCCAGCTTCAAAAATGTCAGCCTCTTGCCAGTAACCTGCCTCCTTGATCACAAATGCTTTAAGACACTCTCAACAAGGGCCTGGGAAAGAATTTAAATCATCAAGTCAGTTGCATAATCTCTATCCCTGTGAGGAGTTCTAGACATGAACTGGACTACCATGACAGCCTCTACAATCTTCCACTTAGAACTTGGCAGGTAGGCAAGTTAAAAGCCCTCCCTACACTCTGGACTTGCCCTTTGAGTTCCATTACTTTCTTTCCTCCCACAAAGCTACTGATCATTTTTTTTTCACATTTTTAATTATATATAATCTCTTCTAAAGGGGACCACTCTTATTCATTTCTGAGTGTTTGTGTTTACTCTGCTTGTAGAAAGTTCTCAAGATTTGGTTCCTAGTATACATGTCAGCCCACAACTCTCTGCAATACCAGGTCTAGGGCATCTGAAACTGTCTTCTAACCTCCTCAGGCATTACACGAATGTAGTGCACATACATACATTCAGGCAAACAAATATATAAAATAAAAATAAATAAGCCTGGCATGATAGCACACACTTTTAATCCTAGCACTTGGGAGGCAGAGGAAGGCAGATCTCTCTGAGTTTGAGGCCAGCTTGGTCAACATGGTGAATTCCAGAATAGCCAGGAATATGTATCATTTTAAAGGAAAGAAAAACGGCCTGCATATATGATATATGTCTGTGATATATACTACAGCATACAAATTGTATGTCAAAGTACATAGGAAAAATAATACACTAAAGACAGTTTTTAAAAATCCTCCATAAACTAGCTACAGGTTATATATAATAGGAAGAAATAGATAATGTATAATTTTATGCTTATACTTTCTAAAAACTTGTAGCTGAGCATGATAGTGCACACCTGTAAACCAAGCACTCAAGGCAGAGGCAGGAGGATTAAGAAATTCAGGTCATGCTCAGTTACAAACTGAGTTTAAGGCTAGCCTGTGTTATATGAGACCCTATCTAAAAAAGGGAAAAAAACCTTTTTTTACTCACATGACAGCAAGATGAAGTTGATACAAGTAAAAAGACAAAAAAAAAAAAAAGAGTTTAACAGAGGGCAACTGATGAGTTGGAAGTTTAAATGGCTAAAATTTAGGGACCAGATTAAATGCAATCTAGGATCCAGGCAACGCAAGAATTTCTCAGGGCTGGGGATATAATTCAGTGGTAGAGTGCTTGCTTAGTATGCATAAGGTCTTGGGTTTGATCACCAAACAACAACACAACAAAAATAAATATTTCAAGAGCTGGGCCTGGGCCTGGTAGTGTACTCATACAATCCAGCACTTGAGAGGCTGAGACAGGATCTTAAGGTCTGGACCAGCCTGGGCTACATTTATGATCATTTCTCAAAAAAAAAAAAAGTTTCGATGCTGTCAAGGTAGTACAAGTAAGAAACTGACTCCCACAAACTGTTCTCTGACCTCTACAGACAGGCAGTGGCACAGTGTGCGTGCACACATTCAGACATGCATACACATACACACATTTTTCTTTTTTATATGTATGAGTGTTTTGCCTACATGTGTATCTGCAAATACGTGCATGTCTGATGCCTTTGGAAGCCAGAAGAGGTTGCTGAATCCCTTGGGACTGTTATTACAGATGGGCGTAAGCTGCCATGTAAGCTGAACCAGGGCCCTCTAAAAATGTAGCCAGTGCTCTTAACTGCTACACTATCTTACTGGCAGCCAGTAAATGTAATTTTTAAAAAGTGTTTCTAAGAGACATCATATTTTGTTCCTAGGGATAAATAGAATTTTGAATAACCTAAGGGCAAGTACATAAAGAGAAAATCAAGACAGCAGAGTCCCTCACACAGAGAAGTACAATAACATGTCTGGCTTATAAATCCTGAAAAGCAAAAAGGCAGAGAACCACTTCTATCTCTGAGCAGTTGATACTCAGAGGAAAAACTCAAAGTATAATGAGATAAAAACCTCTTTCAGAAAGCAGGGGAAGCTGAATCTTGCCTGATGGGTTGACTGTCCCTTCTGCTACTCCCATGCCTCCCAACTGGGGCTCTGACCTTTCAAGCTTTATCAAGGGCATTGAGCTGCTCAAGAATCTGAACAATTCATACCATTGTCCCTTCAAACCAGGGTTCACCATGGTTACTGAATCACAAAGTGATATTTTTAACTATCAGAATGAATTCTTGTGGATCTTTAACCTTCTATACCAAGCTGTCATCCGATAGCTGTCTGTGAGCAAGGACTGGGGTCTGAATGTGAGTCTGAAATGCTAGATGGCAGGAATGTGGCACTGCAGCCTCTACAGGCATCATCTGGATACGTACAAACCAACTTATCTCCCAGAAGCAGAGTGCAAAATGCCTGTAAAGATTCGGGAAGAGAGAGGAGCCAAAGGTACCTCAAAGGCCAGTTTTTATCCTGGGAATGTAGTGATATTTCATTTGTATTTTAATAAATAAAGTTTACCTGAAGACCAGAAAACAAAACAGCCACACTAGTCAGTCACATAGGTCAGGCAGTGGTTGCACATACCTTTAATCCCAGCACTAGAGAGGACTATAAGGAGGGATGAGACAGGAACTAGCTCTTTCAGTCTGAAGATTTCATAGGCGGTAAGAGCTCTCTAGTGGCTGGGCTGCTTTGCTTTTCTGATCTTCAGGTTGAACCCCAATATCTGTCTCTGGGTTTTTATTATTCACCTTACATGGGAACATGGAAGACAGCTCTGGTTTGCAGATGAATGCTGTACTATAAATGTCACTGTACTATAGCAGAAAATGATTTTTTATTTTGACTTTTTTAAAAAAGATTTATTTATTTATTTTATATACAGTGTTCTGCCTGCGTGTATGCCTGCAGGCCAGAAGGGGACACCAGATTTCATTACGGATGGCTGTGAGCCACCATGTGGTTGCTGGGACTTGAACTCAGGACCTCTGGAAGAACAATCAGTGCTCCTAACCTCTGAGCCATCTCCCCAGCCCCTCTCTTATCTCTCTCTCTTTTTTTTTGACTTTTGTTATTGTTGTACTGAGACAGCGTCTCACTGTGTAGACCTGGCTGGGCTGGAACTCTCTATGTAGGCCAAGCTGGCCTCAAACTTACAGAGACCAGCCTGCCTCACAAGTGCTAAGATTACAGCATACCCAGCTCCAAAGATGATGTTTTTAAAGTCATTCATCCCCTGATCTCAAAGTTAGAAACCTAGAACTTTCTCAGCAAAAATTAGCTCTTATCAATGTAGACATTAAATATATCCTATTTTTACTTTATTTTTTATTCTTATTTATCTGTATGTGTCTGTATCTGCATGTGTGAATATGCAAACATTTATGTTGATGCCAGCTGCGATCAGTAGTGTCATATCTTCTGGAGCTAGAGTTACAGGCAGTTCTGAGCTACCTGACAGGGGTTCTGGGAACTATTTCTCTGGAAGAGCAGCAAGCACTTTTAGCCACTGAGCCATCTCTCTGGCCCCAGATAGCCTATTTTTGCACACAGAACAGAGCTAGTTTGCCTTTGTATAAAAGCTGTCCGTAAATATGTCTGCTTACTTCGTGTTCAACACAGAGGTACCTATGCAACAGAAGAAAAAATAAATGAGACTCCAGGATGCAAGAAAAGGAAAATGGATGAGATGATGACAGAAGTGGGGATGGGTGTGGACGCACAGGAAAGAGGAGAAACTAGTACAAGATTCTCAAGTACAGAAACAGGTGGAAACTTGTTTGGCTGTCAAATGGCAAAACTGGGGGAATTCCTAGGCATTACTCCCAGAGAGGTGCAAGAACATATGTGAGTGCCACCTGCACTCCTAAGGTGGAGAAAGGGTTCAGAAAGTCAGCATTCCCTCAGTGTTTGCAGTTTCTTTCTCTGGGAACACAATCGTTCCCTGTCCCAAGCCATATCACTCCATAGCATACACATGAGTCACAGGCCCACTTCAACCATTTTAGTCCTAAAGGTGAAGAAAGACTACAGCCTGCCATCCACACAGATAACATCTGCTGTCAGTAATGCATGATACATGTCTTCTGAGGAAAAGGCATTTTCCTGAGGAAGAAAGCATTTTCATGAAAATTCAGAAAAGTTAAGTAAGGCTTGACTCTGTGCACACCCAAGAGTTACCAGATGACCACAGCTTTAATTAAATTATCTCCCTTCTAGATTCTAGGTTTCTCCAAACAAAGCCAGCAGCAAACTGAGGATCAGAGACCCAGAAAGAACTGAAAGGGCTGGCAGAGGCAAGGATGGAGACTTGTATTTGGGAATTTGGAGGCCTGAAGAGGTTTCAGGGTTTTGTTGTTTTAATAAATGAGACTATTTCAATTTATCCAACAAAGGCCTGAGCTAGCTTAACTACACTGACTTCACCTGCTGTTCTGAAGTACAAAAGAGATGGAACATATGTTCTAGATAATACCCACCCACAAACCTAACTTCTTTCCTTCACTACCTATGTAGTCCATTTCCCTTCCTTAAACCTCTACGATAGCAGACTACATTGGAAGGAAATTGGAAAAGACTGAGACAGACCATAGCAATATAGTCTAGAAGAGATAAAGAGGAAAAGAAAGTAACATGATACAGAACTTGGGGCAGATACCAAGGACAAGTCATTCTGACTAAACCTAAGACTGTGGAGTTAACCCTTTGAGAAACTTTGGGAACTGGGCCAGAAACTGAAAGTTAAATGACAGACCAGATGGACTGAGAACCTAGATGGAGCACACAGAACCTGGCTTCAGCCTGGTGACTTTAACCTCTCCTAGAAGAACCTGATCATACAGCTGTCTTCACAGAGTTTCAACAGCACAACTCAGCAATTATGGTTGTGTATTAGACATGTAAGAGCCAGCACCCAACACCTCCAAAGCAGAGAAGAACAGATTTCCTAGACTACAGAACATACCAGGATTTACCCCCTCTACTATTGTTGCAGCTCTCTCATCACTTTCAGCAAGCTTCTTTACTAACAGAGCCTGCCCTTTCCAGAATGTCCCTACTTTCTTCTTCCAGAAACATTTCTAGGGCCTGGAGATGACTTGTTAGCTAAGGATACCTACATCGGGTAGCTCACAGCCACCTCTAACTCCAGCTCCAGGAGATCCAATGGCCTCTTCTGGCCTCCACAGAAACCCACACACGTGCACACATACCCACATACATAATTTAAAAGTTAAACTAAGCAAGATCTCCAAATGATCCCCCTTTCACTGCCTCACTTCTCATCTCTTGTACAACAATGCAAAATTCTACAACAATTCAAAATTGTACAACAATTCAAAAGGGGGAAATTCTTGGCTCTGCCCTATTAGACATATTGCTTCAAGGCAGCTCCTCACAGTGACACTTGGATAGATACTATGTTCTCTCTATGTATTTGCTGTTCTTCACATGCAGAAAAAACACATTCCACCCCTCTTTTGCTTATAAAGTAAACCCAACTTTCAGAGACCAGAAAAAATCAAGCCTTGCCTCTTTCAAGAAAGCTTTGCTATGGTTTTAAGATACAACTTTCTTGTTCCCCAACTACAAAGATATTTGTAATTAACAGCTTGAACATTCTACATTCTTAGTTTAACAACTATTGTCTCTCTGGATGGATAAAAGATTCCCTCTTGTCAAAATTCAAGCTTTCTATAGTGTCTGCATTACATTGTTGGCTAAGCTGAGAAAGACAGCAAATGCTTAACTGCTTGAAGACTGCACATAAGGTCTTGCTTTTTTCTTTCCATACTTGACCATCAACAATGATGATGATGGAAGCACAGGAGGGAGGAGGGAACATGGACCCAGTGCTATCACTTTAAGTATTTTCTTACCCTTTCCTCACCGCTTTCACCTACTCTTGGGAGGAAAGGCCCCATCCCAGGCTTAAATTGACTCATCTACAGATGAGTCCAAGCACTCCAAGCAATGTTCAAATAGTTAGTTATACTTAACTTCATTCTTAACATCCTGATGGGCCCACTTGATAGTGACAGATGCTCACAATGCCTGACTGTGTTAGGAAGATAAAGGGAAGAAAGAAACAGGAAGAAGAGCCAGGACTAGTAGGAGTCTTCCAATACACATTTCAGATGAAGGCCCCTGAGCTAGTTCTGTTTCAAATTAAGCCCCTTCCTCAAGGTCTGTTTCAAATTAAGCCCCTTATTACAAGGTTTCATGTAGCTCAGGATGACCTCAAACACACGATAAAGCTGAGGATGACCTTGAACTACTGATCCTCCTGCTTCCACTTTCCTAGTACTGAGATTATAGGCATATACAACTATACCTGGTTTATGCAGTACTGGGGATCCAACCTAGAGCTCCATACATGCTAGGCAAGCATTCTACTAACTGAGAAACACCACTAACCACCCACATCTTTAAAAAAGTTGTTAATTTATTCATTTTATTCATGTGTGTTTTGCTTACATGTATGTATGTACAACATATGTGTGCTTGGTGCTGGCAGAGATCAGAAGAGGCCATCGGGTCTCCTGGAACTGGAGCTACAGGTGGTTGTGAACCACCACGTGAGTGTTAGTAATAAACCTAGGTCCTCAGCAAGTGTTCTTAACGGCTCAGCCATTTCTCTAGTCCTTATTATTTTTGTAAGGTCTTCTTATGGTCATTCTGGTCTAGAACTTGATGCTATCTTGACCAGATAGCCTTGAACTCACAATTCTCCTGCCTGGGCACCATTAAGTACTGCCTTACAGGCAGGCACCACCACATCTAGGTGTATCCCTTGCTTTTTAAATCCCAAAGATGTAGGACATGTATGAGAAGGAATATGCACCTTACAAAGGCAAGAAACCATCATGGGCCAAGTCAGCAAGGACTGGCAACTACCAAGAAGGTTCTCATCATTAAGGCAGTCAAAACGCTGGAGCCAGACTCAGGCTGATCAGTCTACTCTCAAACCTAATAGCTCTGCTGCATGACACTCTGCCAAGATTTCCCTTACAAGTCAGAACCATACAGGTATATTGTGGGTCCAGGACAAGAAGGTCAGGCAAGGGATCCACTCTATTCCCAGGGGGATGCACTCCTGGCCATCATACCCAAGGCGCTAAGAAGTGTAGGCATAAGCAAGCATTCCCAAACTCATCTCCCCACTGTTTCTGGCCTCAGTTCACTCTGGGACACATCCCCACTTTCCCCACTCTCCACAACCAGCATCCACCATTCCCTCCAGATTTACTGCCCTTTCCAGGTCTTTTTGTTTTGTTTTGTTTTTTGTTGTTGTTGTTGTTTTTACAAGACAAGGTTTCTTTGTGTATCTTTGAAATCTATCCTGGAACTCACTCTGTATACCAGGCTGGCCTTGAGCTCACACAGATCTGCCTGACTCTGCCTCCTGGGTGCTGGGATTAAAGGCGTGCGCCACCACCACCTTCCTTAGAAAAGCTCATCTCCACTCTCCACATTCAGGCTCACCCCTCCAGTTATTCATGCTTTTAATGTCTTCTTAGTCCCTTTCTACTTTAAAGGAGCAAAATGCCAATGCTCCCCAAAGATTTTGAAGCCAAGTAAAGATGGCACTTGCCTGCAAGGGAAGGGGATACTTATAAAAACTTCAGAGTGACAACACCAACTAATGAGACATCAGCCTGCCTCTCTTCCTCATAAAATGTATCTGCATTTTATTAAGCCCAAAAGATCATAGGAAATTGAGCATTGCCTTTGCTCTCCACCCTATCCCTTTCAGAATGACAAGATGAAAAGCAACCAAGTTGGGAATGTTTTAGAAAGAATTAAAACTAAGCCCCAGTATGATGGCACACTCCTCTAACCCCAGCACTCAGGAAGTTAACGCAGGAAGATCACAAGTTTGAATACAGTCTGGGCTACTTAATGATACCTTCTCCCCAAAAGAAGAATCAATACTATACCCCCATGAAGATAGTTCCAAGCTCCAGCACTACAAGAAAAGGCCATCTAACATCTTCAGTAGTCTCCATGGATCTGTTTTAACATTCCACATCACAGAAGTAGGAAGCAACTGTACTCACACAGTCCCAAGGTAGAGGCAGGCAGAAAGGAATGCAAATGGCTTCCGAGAAGGGCCTGAATAAAAAGGAAACCATGAGCTTATCCACAGTTTCCCAGGTCCAGAAGTGTTGGCACTGGGCTTAGAACAAGTACTTTGGTACCTCAGAGACTATGATGGCTCTCAGATCTGAAAGACCAAAGAAAGAGAAAAAAAGACATCCAGACAGAATACACCTGAGCTTCTCCCCCAGTGCCTTTTGAGTGTGCAGTGGCCACACTTTGGTTCCTTGAACCAAAGGAAACAGATGGAATCAGAGGGAGATCCCAACATATGACAGGAAAACAAAGCTGGTAAATAGTTAGGCTTTGCTGGCTCCAACTCTTCTGGCTGCTTTGTTGCCTCAGAGGTTGTAAAGCTTCTTTACAGTCCTACTGCTAGCTGTAAGTGTCCCAAGAATCCCCAGTACAGGACCTAGAAGTCTGCACACAGCAAAGCTGAATAGAGAAATCATCCTGCAGTCACTCCTTTCTCAACTACATCCAAAGTATGGCCCTAAGAGGCTCTGTTGAAGAAAAGCATGGGTGTAGGAGCACGACACAGACGTCAGTAGCTATGCTTTTCTCTTCTGTGTTGAATATCTATATTAAGTCATTGAATAACATTAATGTATAAATGATTTAAATCAGAACTAGGGAGATGGCTTAGTTGGTAAAGTACTTGCTACTTCAGCCAGAGCACCCAAGTTCAGATCCCCAGCACACATGTAAAAAGCAGGGCACAGCAGCACATGTCTGTGATCCTGGAGCTGGGAGGCAGAGACAGAGGATCCTGGGAGCTCACTGATTGAGCTAGCCAAATCAGTATGCTCCAGGGTTGATGAGAGACCTTATCTCAAAAAATTCGGTGGAGGAAGACACCAATTGCCAACACACATGTACATACAGACGTCCAGCTCTCCCCACCACACAGAGAGAAATAAAGAAAGAAAAATGAATCAAATCTAAGACTGCTCTCCTTTCCTGGGAAAAACAATTCCTAATACGGATCCCAGACAACACTCCCCTTCGTACTTCATATAAGATACTCATATCACAAGGTTAGGCAGGTCTCAGCACCACCACAAAAAACACACAAGGTCACACTAGTCCATTCAGTCCTCAAAGGCTGGTACTCACCACCAGAATCTCCATTCCAGGTCCCATGGAGATAACAGGAGGCAAAAATTAGACAAAGCCTTTTCCAGACGGAGGCCTTGATGGCCGGCAGAACTAGGAATGGCTCCAAACAACCCACATGCAGGAAGGTAGCTAAGCACCTGGAATCTCCCCTTTCTACACCACCAGCAAACTAGCTGATGTCATTCATCTCTCTGGTTGATACATGTTTGCCTCCTGGGCTCTGGGATTTCACCCATCCTCACCTCAAATCTGCACAACAAAAATCTGCAGCTGGTTCTTCAGTCTCTAACCGGTTACAAATGGAGCCTTTTGACTGAAGGACTTGTGACTGAGTAGATGCATACGTTTTTTTTGTTTTTTTTTTTAGGTTTTCTAGACATACAGAGATGTATTTCTTTTTTTTTTCATACATTGTTTTGTTTTATTTTTTCCATTCAAGAACATAATTAAAGAAATAAAATTTTTTTTCCTTTCTTCCCCTTCTCCCGGTCCCCTCCCACTACCCCCCACCCCTCCTCCCTCCCCCTTCTTCCTTGAAAGAGGGCATGGTGCCCTGCCCTGTTGGAAGTCCAAGGCCCACCCTATGTTTTACTCTGGCCTCTAGCCACAGATTTTACTCACAACCCTAGCCCTAAATACATGCTCCTTTTCCTCAGAGACAAAGCTACAGAAGAATTAAAAAAGAACATTCTGAGTCCCACAGAAAGAAGAATGAAGAGAGATAAAATCAGCCATGTTGTACTTCTCTGGAACAGCAGATAGGACACAGGCCAATCCTCAGGCAGGAACATCTGGACAAACTTTCTCATCCTAACAGGAAATTTTGGTCACTTGAAGCCCAGTATAGTTTAGAATCTTATTCAAAAGCAGTTTTCTTTTTCTGAATTTTCACTCCACAAGAAGATGGTGCATGTTATACACAGGGCACCATGTAATCTTCAGTTTGCCTATGTGACCAGCACGTACACTGTGTAGATAATGCACTCAGCTTCAGATTGAGAGCTTTGCATTTAAGCACTGATTATCTTCTAGTCAAAAACAGGAGGGGATAAGTCCATTCTTTCCACTAAGCAAGTCTGAAGAACATGATCCTACCATAGACAGATCACAATTTTAAAAGAGGAGTTTTCAGCTAAAGCTGGTCCTGATGAGACACACAGGGAGAGAAGGAAGAGCTTAGGACAATTAAGCATGGCTAACCCCATCACCTCTAGCCTGGAGACTCTGGCTCAGAGGAAAGGTCAAGCTTTCCTTATCTTACTCTCAGAATCCTTTGGAAGTTCTTTTCTTCCTCTCCAAACAACAGTCAGGAGAGTGAACGGACTGTTTCCATGGAACACTACTCCATCAGTTAGTCACTTTTATAAAATGGCAACATCCACATTAGACATGATGGCTGAATGACCAGATAAACTTATTACTGAAAAACACGGCTGAAATTTGATTCCTATGTGATAAAGACACAAAACAACATCTCTGAACACACTAGCAAGAAGATATAAAATCACATTGGGCTTACAGATCTCACACAGTAGTTCAGGAAGGAGAGGTTAATTAAAGAGCTGGATGCTTGCTAAGGCAGGACAAATACTAAACCTGGAAAAATACACAGAAGATTAGCATATCCCTTGCATATGGATGTCAGCAAATTCACAAGGCATTCCATAGTTAAAAAAAAAAAGTGGAGCCAAGCATGGTAGTGTATGCCTAAAATCCCAGCACTCAGAAAATGTAGGTAAAAGGATCAGAAGGTCAAGGTCAGCCTCAGCTACGTACCGAATAGGAGGTATTTGAGACTCAAAAATAGGAGGTAAATGAGACTCAAAAAAATTTAATTTAATTTAAAACATAAAAATAAAAAATGGACTGCTGTGGAATAATCCTTTTCTACATTGTGAATATGTATTGGATTAATAAAGAACCAACTGGCCAATAGCTAGGCAGGAAGAGATTGGGCGGGAAAGCCAAACTGAGAGGACAGGAAGAAGAAGGAGGGCAGAGTAGCCAGGAGATGAACACACCATGCTGAAAACAATGGTACTGTCATGTGGTACAGCATAGATAAGAATTATGGGCTAATTTAAGTTGTAAGAGCTAATTAATAACAAACCTAAGCTATCAGCTGAGCATTTATAATCAATAAGTCTCTGTGTGGCTATTTGGGAGTTAGCAGGTGGGTGGACATAAAAGTCTACCTACAATCGAAACTGGCAGGGACTTTCAAGGGTTTTCTCTAGGGCAACACTAATGCATGAATACTTCACAAAAAGACATTTTTTGGACAACCCTGGCCTGTCCTGGAACTCATTCTGTAGGCCTAACTGGCCTCAAACTCACAGATCATCTGCCTCTGCCTCCCACATGTGGGGATTAAAGGCGTGTGCCACCACAACCACCTACCATCTAATTTTTTATTGTTAAATATGTTCCTATGTGTGGGTATGTGCACATCAGTATAGGTACCTGCAGAGATCAGAGGCTTTATTTCAACCAGATGTTGTTAGTCTTCACATGAAGACATTTATAGAACCCATATTAGCATTCACTTCCTAGCCTCCTAGAGCTGGCTAGATAGCGGTGCCTCCTCCCTGAAGAAAAGGATCAGTGTCACCTATCCCTAACAGTCCCAGTATACCAGAAGGCACCCTCATTAGTGAGGTAAGGTCAGGATGAAATCAGGGCTTATAGAATACAAAAGCAAATATAGTGCAATGAGCACTATGGTGACTGTCCAAGGGAAAAGGAGAAAATAAAGAATAGAGAATAGCAGAGAGGACCTGCTCGAAAGTATACAGAATCCTTGAAAATACACAGAGTCCTTAAAAGTAGAGTCCTTTAGAGTACACAGAGTCCTTGAAAATACAGAGTCCTTGAAAGTACAGAATCCTTGAAAGTACAGAGTCCTTGAGAGTACAGAGTCCTTGAGAGTACACAGAATCCTTGAAAATACACAGAGTCCTTGAAAGTACAGAGTCCTTGAGAGTATACAGAGTCCTTGAGAGTACACAGAGTTCTTGAAAATACACAGAGTTCAGTAAGTGGCCTTTTTTTTATGATATTTATTGAGCTCTACATTTTTCTCTGCTCCCCTCCCTGCCACTCCCCTCCTTCCTTCAACCCTCCCACAAGGTCCCTATGCTCCCAATTTACTCAGGAGATCTTGTCTTTTTATACTTTCTACTTCCCGTGTAGATTAGATCTATGTAAGTCTCTCTTAGTGTCTGTATTGTTGTCCAAGTTCTCTGGGATTGTGGTTTGTAGGCTGGTTTTCTTTGCCTTATGTTTAAAAACCACCTATGAGTGCGTACATGTGATAATTGTCTTTCTGTGTCTGGGTTACCTCACTCAAAATAATGCTTTCTAGTTCCACCCATTTTCCTGCAAAATTCAAGCTGTCGTTATTTTTTTCTGCTGTGTAGTACTCCACTGTGTAAATGTACCACATTTTTCTTACCCATTCTTCGATCAAGGGGCATTTAGGTTGTTTCCAGGTTCTGGCTATGATAAACAAAGCTGCTATGAACATAGTTGAGCACGTGTCCTTGTGGCACGATTGAGCATCCTTTGGATATATACCCAAAAGTGGTATTGCTGGGTCTTGAGGAAGGTTGTTTCCTAATTTTCTGAGAAATCACCACACTGACATCCATAGAGGTTGTACCAGCTTGCATTCCCACCAGCAATGCAGAAGTGTTCCCTTTTCCCCACAACCTCTCCAGCATAAGTTGTCAACAGTGTTTTTGATCTTGGCCATTCTTTCAGGGGTAACAAGGAATCTCAAAGTTGTTTTGATTTGCATTTCTCTGATGACTAAGGATGTTGAACATTTCCTTAAGTGTCTTTCAGCCATTTTAGATTCCTCTGTTGAGAGTTCTCTGTTTAGGTCTGTACTCCATTTTTTTTTTATTGGATTATGTGTTCTTTTGGTGTCCAATTTCTTGAGTTCCTTGTATATTTTGGAGATCAGACCTCTGTCTGAT
>PVIU01021832.1:0-30648 GCA_004026605.1 Ondatra zibethicus
TGTAATTTTGCTACTGTTATGACTCATAATGTAAATGTGTTTTCGATGGTCTTAGGTGAGATGACCCTTTGAAAAGGTCATTCGACCCCCAAAGGATCACAACCCACTGTTGAGGACCACTACTTTAAACAGACAAAATCCAAGCCTCTTCAGGGCATGCCTGGACAACAGAGAAAATCAAGGTCAATAAGTGGTCCTTCCTTACCTGTATTTTCCCAGTACTCTCAAGGACAAGGCAGAAAGAACGTGAGTTCAAGGCTAGCCTCTGCTATATAACAAGTTTGAAGCCAGTCTGAATTATATGAGATGCTGTCTCACCTGTTTAAAAAGACTATTCCAGGGCTGGAGAGATGGCTCAGCCATTAAAGGCTAGGCTCACAACCAAAAAAGACTATTCCAATCCATACTAGAAAAGGGCACCATAAAGAAACGCCTAAGTGTTTTGATGGACAGGCAGGATTAGAGCTGAGACATACAACATGTTCCAGACTTGACAGTGTTATTGTTTGCTCATGACTAACGAGCCTGGACCGAAAGGAAAAGAAATAGTACAAAGACAAAAGCAAGCGTTGGACCTGCAGACTTCTGTACACAAGAATCACACTGAGAGCTATCAATCAACACAGTAGAAGGATGACTTCCAAGAGGGAGCTAAAATCCTAAAGGCTGGCCTGGTAGACAACAGGTAAGGCGCTTGCCCAGGCCTGACCACCCACGACCCCCAAACCCATGTACAAACCGGAGGCAGAGACCTGAAATGCTCTACAGACCCAGGGGCCAGTCATCCTGGCTTACACAGAAATGGGAGGACACGGTGGAAAAGTAAGCAATGACACCCAAAGGTTGTCCTCTGCCCTCTGCATGTGTGTGACACTCCTCATACACATTCACACACATACATATACTCATGTCACAAATAAGTGAATTCCTGAAAGCTTAAGTCAGAAGCCACAAAGAACTCATAGGAAGTAAAAAAGAGTTTTGCCTGAGAAAGATACGCAGGGATTTTTGTTGCACTTGGATGAGACCCTAGACTTTAAACCAATGCCATAACCGGATCAAGGCTTTGAGAAGGAATGGAATGTCGTTTGTATGTGGGAGGGATGTGACCTGTAGTCAGAGACTAGACTGTGACAGATTCTTTTCCAGATATGGCCACATATACAGCAGCTCATGTTCCCTTAGATGACATTGATGTTCCTCTCTGTGGTGATATCTTGTTTGTACTCTCACAAATAAAGCTTGCCTGAAGATCAGAGGGTGGAGCTAACCACTAGTTTAACCGTAGAGGTCTGGAGGTCTGTACAGACAGACAGGAAGTGCTATAGCTGGGTGGAGAGAGGAATGTAAGGTGGGAGCAGACAGGAGCTTGGCCTCTTTTTGGGCTGAGGATTTCGTAGAGGTAAAAACTAGTGGTTGGCTGCTCTGCTTCTCTGATGTTTCAACTTCCACCCCCTAATACCTGGCTCTGGATTTTTATTATTAAGACCAATTAGAACCCGTGCTACCCCACTCATTGGGGACCCTCTATCTCCCCTTCTTCATGCACCTGGCTAGACCTTTGACAAGGGCAATAGAACTCAATAGAAGGGCTGCTCTGTGATTTCTGAGACCAGTTGTGCAATCCCTTACATCTTGTTTTACTATTTCACTCTTGGGACCATCCGATAAAGACACACTGTTGTGGAATATTATTTTAACTGGGCAAAGATGTGTTAATTTGCTTATGTTGCAGAATATTACTTTAACGGTGTAAAGGTATGTTACTTTTGTTTATGCTGTGTCAGGGACCAGCCCGGACATAAAACACTTCTCATACTAGAGTGGAGGTGTGGGAATAAATGAAGCACAATTTACACGACAGTATCTGGAGGGAGTTTTGGGTTTATTTAAATCCTGAAATCACCGTGTTTGTTTTCCAAAGAGCTTTTATATCAAGATAAACTGAGGGGGGCAGGTAACACAGACTTTTTAGCATTGTTTCCTAGGTAGCAGGGAATGACTTAGGTCATGTCCTGCCCATGGCTATTTTGTCACATAGACTGAAAACACCTCTTCCCCAGGTGACCTCCTAATTTACAATAGAAGGAGCAGAAGGACTTTAGCATATCCTGACCACCTGTTAGGATGGCATCAGGTTATTTTTTTAAGAGTTTATTTATTTATTATGTATACAGTATTCTCAGTATTCTGTCAGAATGTATGCCTCCACACCAGAAGAGGGCACCAGATCTCATTACAGATGGTTGTGAGCCACTATGTGGTTGCTGGAATTGAACTCAGGATCTTTGGAAGAGCAGGCAGTGCTCTTAACCACTGAGCCATCTCTCCAGCCCCGGCATCAGGTTATTTTATCAAAGAGCTAGACGATCACCTCCTGTGTGGAAGGTGCAAATTGAACCTTGAAAGTGTAATGGTTTTTCTGTCTCTTTAAGAGACAAGCCACGCCCACTCCCTCCTCCATCCTCTGAGGTGGACAGGTCTTCCTTCCTGCTTGCAGCCTTAGTCTTTCTTTTCCAGCTCTCTCTCAGATAGGCAGCTTTAGTCTCTCCTCTCTCTCTCTCTCCCCCTCCCCTTTTCTGCCCTTCTCCCTTCCCTTCCATAACCCCTAAATAAATGTCCAACTCCACTCTGTATGGTGTGCCTATCCATCTCTCTCTTGCCTGCCCCACACCGCCACATGGAGACCTGGAGACCTACCGCATGGTCTTGTGCGCTGTCCCTCCTAGGACTGCCCACTGCCAGGGACTTGCACCATCCCTGGACCCACTGTCTGCCAGGGACCAGCCAGCCGCCCACAAGGCTTGCTGGAAACCAGTCACCTTCCTGCCGTGTGGTCTCGTGTGCAGTCCCTGCCTGGGACTGGCTGCTTACGGCAGCAAGCTGCTGGGGACCCACAGCCAACCCATTACAGAAAGTTACTTAGATTCTCTCACTGCCAGACACTATGGAATATGGCCCTGAATAATTCGGCCCCCACAATGCTGCATGTATTTAATTATGTAAAGATGGGTTACATTTGTTTCACCTTGCCTGCCTAAGGCACCTGATTGGTCTAATAAAAAGCTGAATGGCCAATAGCTAGGCAGGAGAAAGGAGAGGCATGGCTGGCAGGCAGAGAGCATAAATAGAAGGAGAAATCTAAGAAGGAGAGAACAAGGGAGACACCTGGGCCAGAAGCCATGCAGCCACCAACCAGACAGAGAAGCAGTGAAAGTAAGATATACAGAAGGGAAGAAAGTAAAAAGCCCAGAGGCAAAGGGTAGATCAAAGAGAAACTGGTTCAGTTAAAAGAGCTAGCCAGAAACGAGCCTATGCTAGGCAAAGCATTCAAAACTAGTAAGTCTGTGTCATGATTTGGGAGCTGGGTAGCAGCCCAAAAGAAAAGGCCTGGGACAACACCCAGACCCTATGTTCCAGCTGACAGTCCTAACTTAGGAGCCCAGTTGAGCCAGGTGGTGGTGGCGCATACCTTTAATCCCAGCACTCAGGAGGCAGAGGCAGGAAGATCTCTGAGTCTGAGGCTAGCCTGGCCTACAGAGACAGTCAGCGAGGACTACGCAGACAAACCATCTCGAAAAACAAAACAAAAATCCCAGTTGAAAGTCAGTGAGAAGTGTGAGTTAGGAAACCTCTGAGTTGGCTGTGCCCTCAGCTATTGTCTGATCACAGCCACATAAGAGTCCCCATGTGAGATCACTTAGCTGAGGCCCAAGACCAGAACTGTAAAAGTCAATGATTATGTAACTCTGAATTTTTTAAGTCATTAAATTTTAGGACGATTCATCACAAAATAGATAACTAGAACAGGCACACAGAAGGCAAAACTGGGAAGCAGGAGAAAACAGAGTAACAAACCTACTTCTTACTGCAAAGTGTCGACATAAACCACAGACCCTTTGATCCCAACACAAGATAGGCCAGCCGCACACAGGCCATGCCTGGCCAACGGCTTTCCACTTTATGAAGGCAGACGTAGGTGAAGTCAAGTGCGGGGGTGTACTGCTTCCCCAGCCCCGCCCAACAGCTAGGGATATACATTGGTTATGTAGGTTGAGCAGTAGTCATCATGGAAAAAGTGGGAGGACAGTTCTCTAAGCAATCAGAAAGAACCAGGAAATGTTACTCCAAGAGGGCCCCAGAGTAGGGTCCTACATGACCATCCTGGAGGGATGTGAACAGGACCTGACTGAGTCAGACAAGGCTCACGGTCACAAGTAAATGCTACGTCCTCCTTCCTCACCTGTCTTCAAGGAGATAATTTGTGTGGCACGAGACTGCATATTTGATGTACACAATGTGAGAAGGAAGATATATTTTGACTTGGTTTCAGAGCTTTCAGCCAATAGTCCTTGGCTCCATAGGCTCCAGATGGGGCTGAACACTATGGCAATCAGAGCATGTGACAAAGGCCATTCGTGTCTTGATGAACAGGAAGCAAAAGGGCCTGGGATAGGACACAACCCTCAAGAACATGTTCTCAGTGACCCACATCCTCTAAATAAGCCTCACCTGTTATGATTTCAGCCACACTAAGGCTGACATCTTGGACAAGCCCTCAGGCAGAAGTGCCTAATGCACTCCCCCCACCCCCATGCACATGCAGGGTTGCATCAGCCAGTGTGACTCAGCTAAGCCCTTTCGTGCATACGTGAGCCCTGTCATCTGTGTATGACGTATCATGTCAACCCCCTGTGCGCATGCACTAAAGGCAGCTTTTAAAAGCTGGACACGCCCTCTCTCTCTCACTCCCTCTCTCCCTCTCTGCACACTGACTTCCCCAGGCCTGTACACACCCCTCTAATAAACTCCTAAGCAGGTTTGTTGCGTGTTCCATGTTTCCTTCTCACTCGCGCCAGGTAATTTCATCACCGACCGAAGTCCCCTAAATAGCATCACCAGCTGTGGCTCGTGTCTTCAACAGAAGCCTGTGGAACACTCACAGGGATAACACATAGTTTTATAGCAATGGAAACATTTGCCCTGTGGCTTACTCATGAAAACATGCTGCCTTGCGACGCCACTGTGTTGACAATTAAGAATACCTATCCACACAATACCTATCCACACAAATACCTATCCACACAAATACCTATCCACACAATACCTATCCACACAAATATCTATCCACACAAATACCTATGCACACAAATACCTATCCACACAAATACCTATCTACACAAATACCTATCCACACAAATACCTATCCACACAAATACAGACATCACACATCCTCAGCCAGGCACAGTGGCATATGCCTGGAAACCACACATAAACAAATGTAAAAAGGAAAGTCCTACCAACACGCACACACATTTGCAAACAACACACACTTGCCTGACTTCAAAAATGAAAGGCAAGCATCACCAAAGAGGGGAGGGAATCCTGGAATAGAGATCCCAGGCAGAGAGGGAAACTGGAGAAATGAGAAGCATAAGAAAATGCTTTAAATTACCATTAAAATAGGAAGAGATAAGAAAAGAGGACATTGCTGATAAGAGGATGTTACAGAAACAAGGAGAGGGAAGGATGGAGGAAGGGGGAGGTGAAGGGAGAGGAAGAGAGTGAGAAAGAGTGTATGTCGGGTCTCAGAAATAAAAATTTGATAGCAGAAGACAAATTTCAAAAGATGGCTCAGAGAGGAAGTTGTTGGAATCTCCCAGAAAAAGGACAAAAGAAAAAGAAATAAAAAAGTAAAGAGGAGAAAACAGTAAGAAAAGCAGAGTAGGGAGTGTGCCTCTGAAATAAAGCATGGAAGGGACAGTGCTTCCTGGACGAGAGAAGGGGAAGGAAGGGGAGGGAAATTTGTAAATAAGAATTTCCAGCTGGGCGGCAGTGGCGCACACCTTTAACCCCAGCACTTGGGAGGCAGAGGCAGGTGGAGTTCAAGGCCAACCCGGTCTACAGAGCGTTTCAGGACAGGCTCCAAAGCTACACAGAGAAACCCTGTCTCAAAAAACAAAACAAAAAATCCAGAACTGAAAATATTAGGTTTGACTGTATTAAACCACCAGATGCCAAAAGCATGAACTCTCAGAACACTGCCACAACAAACAAAACACCCAAAAGCATCCAGAGAGGAAACTGACCGCATGAACACTGAGTCAAAGGGACATCGAACTTCCCAATGGTAACACTAGGAAAATGAGGATGCATCTACAGAATCTTGAGGGATATTAGTTTCTAACCACACACCCCTGTACCTGACCAAAACAGTCAAGGAAATGCGAGGGTGAAAACTCCCAGAACCGCGAGAACTAAGCCATCTGCCTACTAGCGTCCGTTCTCATGAAGTTACTGGAGGCTGAGCTCTGCTGACACAAAGAAAGCAAGGAAGAGGATCACACAGTCCAGGAGGCAGAAAAGGTAGAAGTGACCAAGAATGATGGTAAAGGGAGTTTCTGGGTGCCCGGGACATCTCAGCCAGGAGGGTAGGAGAGGTGTGTCTCCAAGAAGCATCAAGGGAAAGGCCAAGAATGGTGGAAGCCACCTTCAACCCCAGGCAGGCAGATCTTTGTGAGCTCAAGGCCCGCCTGGTCTACATAGTGTTCCAGGCCACTGTGAGAACACCTCAAAAGAACACAAACCAAAATGACTCTTCTCTAGCTAATAAAACAAAGATATTTGTAGTCATTGTACAGGTATCATCACTAAAGACAATGACAGTAGTTCCTTAAATCCTGCTTTATAATAGTTTAATTCAGTTTTCTACTGTCAACAACCAATCCCAAATGTTCTTTTCCTTCTGCCTGCAATCCAGGTCAATCCCTGGCCCCCCGTTCCTCTCTCTCTTCATGTATCTGCTTCCAGACCACAGAACATGCACTCCTGTGCAGCCTGAGCTGTGAGAACTCATGTGACACAAGCTGCTAACCTGGGCTTTGTCTTCAAACTTTTCAGTGGCCAAAGACCCACCCTTGACAATTACGTGGGAGCCTGACAGTCTGCCAATTGTGCCTGAGCTTAGTCTTTATCCAACACATGTGGCGTTGTTTGACAGGCATCTTTTTAGCTGGAAGGTACAGAACTGGTCCACCTGCCTCTCCCTCCCGAGTGCTGGGATTAAAAGCATATGGTGCCGCCACCCAGCCAGTCTTGTTCCTAATTAGAGACACATGTGTGTGGAGCAGGCAGGATGCAACACTTTATTTTTTATTTTCTGAGACAGGGTTTCTCTGTGGCTTTGGAGCCCGGCCTGGAACTAGCTTTGTAGACCAGGCTGGCCTTGAACTCACAGAGATCCGCCTGTCTCTGCCTCCTGAGTGCTGGGATTGAAGGCGTGCGCCACCACTGCCCAGCAGGATGCAGCACTCTCACCCAGTCCCCGCAACCACCTTTTTACATAGGTTCTGGAGTTCAAACCGTGTCACGTTTGCACTGCAGACATGTCACTAAGCCATCTCTCCAGGTCTATTTTTTTTTAACATTTATTAATCTTATGTGTATGGGTGTTCCGTCTACATGCACATGACTGCAGTACCCACAGAGGCCAGGTGTTGGATCCCTGGTAATGGAATTATGGATGTTTGTGAGCTGCCATGCAATTGTTGGGAACTGAACCCAGGTCCTCTCTGGAAGAGTAGGGAGTGTTCTTAACCACAGAGCCATCTCTCCCACCCCCTAATTTTGTTTTTGACTAGAGAAAAAATACAAATAGCAGTCTAGACGCCAATGCTTTAGCAGCTCAACAGGAGTTAACTGAGGTGCTCATGCTGGACATCAGGGGAGGGACTCAGCAGTCAGAAAAGGGTTGAGACTCAGAAATGGGATAAGGAAGTTTATGGCATGGATGGGACTCCGAGATGAGATAACATAGAAAGTTCAAGTCCACAAACAGCATTAAAAAACACTAGTGCATCTGGGGATGGTGCACACCTTTAATCCCAGTACTTGGGAGGCAGAGGCAGACAGACCTCTGAGTTCGAGGGCTGACTAATCTACAAAACAGGTTCTAGGACAGCCAAAGCCACACAGTGAGATCCGGTCTGAATAAACCAAAAACAGACAAAAAACGATACTAGGACAGTTGGAGAGAGTTTTAATGTGAACATGTTAAGTAATATATTGTCTCAGTTGCCACAATTCTTTGGGTGCTTCATTTTGTTTAGGAGTCTCTTATGTAGCCCATTATAATCCTCTTGCTTTAACCTCCCAAGGGCTGGAATTATCTTGTCTCAAAAAAAATAAAAAATAAAAAGTAGGAATTCTGTGTGATGGATGTGCCCTTACTCCTGAGGACCAAATCTCCCAGACAGATCTCTGAGTTCAAGACTAGCCTGGTCTACACGTGATATCCTGCCTCAAAAGAAAATGAAAGAAATGAGGAGTATAACATCACAACTGATACAAAGAGCACACACGTATTGAATTAGTGTTGACCTCGTTTAAGTGTCTGGACATGATTCATAGTTGCTCTTCTGAGAATTAAGATTTCAGCTGACATCATAGTTACATAAGAGGTCATGGATTTAAGAGGGAATGGAAGAGCAGAGCAGGAACTGGAGCAGGGAGACAGGGAGAAAATGATGTATAGTACTCATGTATGAAACTGAACCAGAGACCAATTCCCAGCACTACATCAGGTGGCTCACACCTCCCTGGTAACTCCAGCTCCACTAGATCCTACACACACACACACACACACACACACACACACACACACACACACACACGTTGGGGATATAGCTCACTGGTACACAGAGTAATGTTCTAATCAACGTTTAAAATTTTTCATCAATGTTGTAAAACAAACAAAACCACTCACGTACTGAACTACACCGCCTTCCCTTGCTTTCCTTCCCACTACATGAACACAGCCATCTCCAGACTGCAGGGCTCATTACTGCAGCACCAAAGGATGACTGGTTTTAATGTTGTTATAATCTAGTAAGATTATAACATGGAGGGAAACTGGGTGAATAGACCTTGCCACCTCTACTCATCTGTGCCATCTTTGTGACCTCTTATAGATCACTGGCTTGGTTTTTTCCAAAAATACACGTGTCAACAGAAGATTCTATTATAAAACTACAAGAACTGGTCATAGCACACTTGGAGCTTTGACGATTGAAAAGTGTCAAGAGGGGACAGGTCTGGGGCCTAGTCTTTACTATAAATTGTATATACATACATACATGTATACATATATGTGTATGCATATATACACACACACATATATATATAAAAGCAAGTTTATACAAAATGACTTGCAAATGCACATAATTCTCTAGACTATATTAACACTGAACACACACCCAGTAGACTGAGGTTAGAAGACTTCTCGCTGGGCAGTGGTGGCACAAGCCTTTAATCCCAGCACTTGGGAGGCAGAGGCAGGCAGATCTCTGTGAGTTCGAGGCCAGCCTGGTCTACAAGAGCTAGTTCCAGGACAGGCTCCAAAGCTAGAGAAACCCTGTCTCGAAAAACTAAAAAAAAAAAGACTTCCTTCTCAACAAACCTTTTTTGGATCTCCTGAAGTAATATACTATCTATTCAGAATATAATTTAAACTGGAAAACCCGTTCTAGTCTATTCCCATGGCTGATACCCTAAGCGCAGTTTCCAGGTATCAGGCTCTCTCCTTCTGAGAGAATCACTAGGCGTCTTGCCATCAGTGATCCTTACATGGTCCATGGTCATCTCCATCACATAAAAACTCTTGACCCCAGGGCTGGGAAGATGGCTCAGTGGTTAAGAGCACTGACTGCTCTTCCAGAGGACCCGGGCTCAATTCCCAGCACCCACATGGCAGCTCACAACTATCTTAAGATCCAGTTCCAGAGGACCTGATACCTTCACACCAATGCACATAAAATAAAGTTAAGTAAACCTAAAACATATTAAAAAAAAAAAAAAAAAACTCTTGACCCACAGGAGTGAAAAAGTCACGAAATTTTATGACTAACTCAGTCATCTGGACAGTACAAACATTCCTGACAATGGGACTACACCCCAATCAACCCATCCTAAACCCGAAAATACTCCACTACTGCACCTAATCTACCAAAGCCCATCGCAACACTGCGCCATCTGGGCAAAAGCATCCAGCACAGGCTATTTTATAATCAAGTGCTGAACAGCTCAAGCAATTTATTGAATACTGGACTAAAGGTGAAAAATTCTTTACTGTTGTAACACTGTCATGTCAAACTCTGAAATCAGGGACCATCTAACTAATGAATTGCTGGAGCTTTCCTTAGGTTTGATAATTCTAATTGTTTTTGTTATTTAACCTGCTTGGGTTTAGGTCTTGAGACACAGTCTCATTTAACCCAGGCTAGCCTCAAACTCACAATGCAGCCATGAGTGACTTCTAATCCTCCAGCCTCTACCACCTGAGTACTGGGATTACAAGTGTGCATCCGCATGCCTTGTTGTGATGTGTTGTGCAGCACCATCTGGTGCTGGGGGTTGAATCCAGTGTTTCACGCAAGCTAGATAAGTACATTTCCAACCCAAGGTTGTGTTTGGTTTGTTTGTTTGGGCGGGAGAGAGGGGGTAATGTTTTTAAACTTACGTGTATAGGCATTTTGCCTGCCTGTTTGTGTACCATTTGCAAGCCTAGTGCCCATGGTGACTAGGTGTCAGATCCCCTGGAAAAGTTACAGGCAGCTGTGGGCTGCCATGCAGGTGCTAGAAACTGAATCTGGGTCCTCTGAAAGAACAGTCACTGCTCTTGACTGCTGAGCCATCTCTCCAGCCCATAGTATTATGGGGTTTTATTGTTTGGTTTGGTTTGGTTTTGCTTTTTCAAGACAGGGTTTCTCTGTGTAGCCCTGGATATCCTTGGAACTGTAGACCAGGCCGGCCTCAAACTCACAGAGATACTGCCTGGTGCTGGGATTAAAGGCATGTGCCACCACTGCCCAACCAGTATTATGTTCTTAATCTCAGGTAACACTGAAGAAAGATCTAGGCGAGAAAGACCATGACGGCTACTCTCCAAGTTCAACAACATAATACATAGACATGTTTATATATATATAGGCCTTTCTGTAGATACAGATCTAGATAGGTAGGAAAAAAGCTGACAACTGGTGGATTTATGTAGAGGTTATATATTCTAACAATTTCTCTGGGGGTATTTTTTTTAAACCTACAGAGTTTCAAAAAATCAGTTCAACTGCTAACCTTGAAATGCTGGCGTTGCAGTGCAAACTCACCACAGCCCTGCATCACTCACAGGCATGTCAGCTCACGTGATGTCAGACAGGAGAGGGATGTGGGCACATCTACAACCTCAGCCCTTGGGACACACGTGTGACGTCAGACAGCAGAGGGATGTGGGGGCACATCTACAAACTCAGCCCTTGGGACACACACATGATGTCAGACAGCAGAGGGATGTGGGGCACATCTACAACCTCAGTCCTTGGAACAAAGGAAGCTGACCCAAGATTATGAATTCAGGGCTAGCCTGGGCTACATAGCAAGCTCCTACAGAAAAGAGGGCTAGAATCGCACTAACTTACTGATGGGGCAGTTGGCTACTTCTTTAGGCCAGCGGTTCTTCCTCGGGTCAATAAAGACAACAGTGGACACATCTGGAGAGGATGCAACAAACCCTGGCACTCACTCAGGCTCGATGGCAGACAGTGTGGCAAGAGCAACATAAATATCTACAGACATAACTTTATTGGATACAAAGTGTTAGGGAGCAGAAGGGTTAAGAGTCAGGCTCTGTGGCAGGTGGTGGCTTCTCATCATCAGGAGGACAATCGATGAAATCAGCCAGCATGGCAGCTGTGTCATCTTGCTCCTTTTAGGGACAAAGACACAAAATTCAAAGTCACATACATGGGAAAGCAGGCCAGGCTGGAGCAAGCCTCTCCCCTTAGGGAGCAGCCACAGTCTCCCTCCAACCCCAGGGCTCCACCCATACCCTCTCTGGCTGACCCCGTCATCACCTTTTCCTGGGGAGCTGCGGCTTCTGCGTCGGCCTCCATCTCTTCTTCTGCAGGTGTCTCAGATGGGGTTGGCACCTTGTCACCTCCACCCTCATTCCCTTCTTCCACCAGGGTAGGGGGAGCGGAGGACTCATCTTCAACAAGCTCCTGAGGCGGCCCTGCTGTAGGGCTCCCCTCTTCCTGCTCCACATCCTCCTGGGAGGGGAGCACCTCAGGGGCCAGGGTGGGAGCTGCCCCCGGCTCCTCTGCTTCCAGTAAGAGCTCAGGCTCAGGCTCAGGCTCCGCCTCGGGCTGTACTCTGGGGGAGTCTGTAGGTGGCAGAGCAGGAGGCAGTGTTGGGGGTGGAGGTCCACCTTCTTCTACCTCTCCTCCTGCTGAGCCAAACTCCACATCTTCTACTTCTTCTAACTCTTCTTCCTCTTCCTCCTCCTCCTCCTCTTCTAATTCACCTTCCTCCTCTTCAAATTCCTCCTCAAACTCTTCTTCCTCCTCCTCTTCCTCCTCAAAATACTCTTCCTCATCTTCCTCCTCTTCCTCAAAGTCTTCTTCCTCCTCATCTTCATCTTCCTCCTCCTCTTCCTCCTCCTCTTCTTCCTCTTCATCACTGCTGTTGATATTAATAACCGTCAAATCTTCCTCCATGGCTGTGGGTCCGCCTCCAGGAGTCCCTTCAGGGACCAGCTGGGGTGGTGGAAGTGTCACAGGACCAGAAACAGGTGGGGGAGGGGGTGGGGGCGGGGGCAGAGGCCCTGGAGTTGACGGCAGTTCTTCAGAATCCTCCTTGGCTGGCACAGGAGGGGAGGCTGTTGGTGGGCCAGTAGGAGCCACAGGGGGAGGACTGCCTGACGGTGGTGGAGGTGGCAGGGATGGAAGCCCCTCGGGTACAATCACCACACTGTCATCAGAGTCACTTTCCAAGGAGATCTCCACATCAGATGCCTCCTCCTTATCATAGTGGACAAAGGCGGGCCTGGGTACTCTCCCTCCAAAAGTTTCATCTGGAGGTATGCTAGGTGGAGGGGTTCCACTAGGAGCAAGGACAGGGTCCTCACTGGAGCCTGCACGGTGGTTTTCAGGGCCAGGAAGGAGCCTGGGTGGGACAGACACTAGGCCTGGAACAGAGAGGCCTAAGTGGTTGGCTGTGGCTGGAGGTCCAGGGCGAGAGGGCACAGGGCCTGTGGATGGCATAGGGCCAGCTGAGGACATGGAGCCTACTGTAGGAATGGGGCCTGCTGAGGGCAATGGGCCTGCTGAAGATATTGAGCCTGGAGATGGCATAGCACCGATGGAGGGCATGGGACCTGGAGGATGGAAGGGTGGGGCCCTGAATGGAGATGGGGCCTCAGGAGGAGGAACTGGGGCAGGTGTAGGGCAGGCAAGGCCTGAGCTCTGCAGGGGAGGAACTCGGGGGTGTGTCAGGGCAGCACAGGTCACTAGTGCTTCTGAGCAGAAAGAGGAGACCTAAGGAAGGAAGAAAGGACAGGACCATCAGGAACACAGGGTCTCGCGAGGCAAACATCAGAACAAAAGAACCCAGGAATCAAAGAAAGATCTGGCCCAATGAGCAAATTACCTCGAGACTATCTTCCAATTGGCCAAGAGAGAAAGCTTTCAGGGCACAAGCAAGAGGAGGTGGGCAGCGAGGGGAAGGCGCCAGCAGGAGAGCCAGCAGCAGGCGGTAGAGCTCTCGACGGCAGCAGGAACTGCTGTAAGGGGGGCTGCCCAGAACCTCACCCTGTTGCACACTCAAGACCAGGGGCAGGACTAGATCATGAAGTCTCTGGAAAGAAAGCAGTGAGTCTAGAAACGCCACCATGGCCACCCAACCCTTCATAGCCAGGGTCTTTGTTCCCAGGTTTCAGTGGGTCCACCTCTGGGGCAAACACTCCCAAGTGCACAGAGCGGTGGCCCCTCCCCAGAAACCATGAGGACCATCTCCACTAACCCTGTGAGTCTCCTCCTTGATGAGAGGCCCACACATGAGGATGGTCCGGCTGAGGCCTGAGAAAAGAATGGCATGTCAGAGGCAGAGAACTGCCTTTCATAGGACCACAGGGGCACCCAGTTCTGCCACTGCCTACCCAGAGCAAGGCATTTACCCCCTCAGTTTTCTTCCACTGGTATAAATAAAATGGGGATGATAATGCAATAAGACATTATCAATTCTATCTGTATACTTGAGAACTGGCCTCACGTGGACAGCGAGACAAGAGACAGTAAGAATACATGAGCCCCAAAGGACAGTCATCGACTAACTGTATGGCCTCCACTTAACTGCTGCCTACATTCCCAGATGTACTGGATGCAGGGAATCTCTACACCATCCTGCTCTGTACGGCATGGATCCATGGGTTCCCCCAAGTGCTTGTACTGCCCTGCCACACTCAGTGCATATGTAAAGTGCTTGAGTAAATTAAACTGAGACCTTGGAAGACCAGGAAAAGCTATCAGATCTCCAATGTAAAAGCAGGACAGCATGACTGTCTCTGCTCCGGCACAATCTACTCTGCCAACTGATTCTGGCTTATTGGCCCACCTCTTAGTGCAGCCGCACACACATCGCTATTGGCGTTCCTGTCTCCTTTCCTGTGGCTGGATGGGGCCAAAGCTTCTCCCATATCGAGCTTCAGCTTCTTAGGGGCACTTGGCTTCCCACTTTGCAAACTTCCTTCAGAGTTTCCCCTGGCACTGCACAGCTTGTGGTAAAGGAGATACAGTCACATATACAAGCAAATCAGAAGTCAGGACAGTCAGAAAACAGGCACAGCAACCAGGGGGACAGGAGCCAAAATCTCACCTTAAGAGCATCTGCTGGTGGAGAGATGTCACTGAGTAGGTGGGTGAGCAAGGCCTCTCCTGAGGCCCCTCCCTGGAGCATGCCTGCAGACGCCCCACAAACCTGCACCCACAGCTCTAAGATAGCATAAACCTTGGTCCGAATGGTGCTGGAGCAGGAGCAAGGAAAGCAGAGAATGAGAGGAGCGCTGAGACGCTGGAGCCCCTGGGCGCCCGCACTCACCACCCCTCCACTCTAGCCCCTGCCTGGATAACTACCTGTAAGGCCTCTCCTGGCCTGGAACCAGAGCGTCCCTCCCAGTGCTCCAGGTATTGAGGACCTGGGGAAGCAGGCGGCTGATCAGGGCCCCAAAACGCAAGAGTCTGCCTCCACACCTGGGGGCAGAGAGGATGGAACAGTGGCCTTCACTTCCAGTATGTCCATTCCCTTCTCCACACCATGACCAGTCCACTTACGCAAGGATCAGCGCAGAGAGCAAGTCCAGGGCTTCAAGGTGGATAGAGGGCAGCAGCAGCAGCCTAAGAGGACCATCTCCAAGCAAGTTCTAGAGGAAAATTCAGCAAAAGTAAGATGGAAAAAGAAAAGGAGAACCAGAGAAATACAGAAAGAGAGCAGGTGTATCAGACTGAGCAACATGAACCCACTCCCTGCCAAATCAACCCAAACCCATCTCCCATCCTGCAGGAGAGGACAGCTGAGCTCTTCAACAAAGCCTTAGCTCATCCCCAAATTCACTCTGAGCTAGCCACAGGTGGCTCTGCTTTGTGTGAGCGAGTCCACTGAGAGTCACACATGTGTCAGGACAGAGATGGCAGTGTGGGTGTTGAGGTGCCCAGGGTCCTGAGCAAGGCTATATTTGAAAGACAAAGTCCACTCACAATATTTTTGTTATTGATGCTGAGGATCCGACAGATGAGGTCCAGGATCTCCTGCACAGGAACGGACACAGGAGCCCCAAACTCAGAGCTAGAGAACCAGAGCAAAGAGAACCTCAGGGCAGTCACCTCAGCTTGATTCCATACACCCACCTCAACTTCTCCAGCTGCAAGACCATCCCTCTAATACCTACATACCTGAGCATGAGCCCCAGGCAACGGGCCAATCCTGAAAACCTCTGCCGAAGCTGGAGGAGGACATGAGTGTTACCATCTTCTGACTGGGAAAGCAGCATCTCTACTTCAGGGCCTTCACTCTGCACAGGAGCTGGGCAGCAACACAACCACCTGTACACTCTGTCTCTCTCCCATCCCGCCTTTTTCATTTGTGTGAGCTGCCATGTGGGTGATGGGACTCAAACCCTGATCCTGGAGGCGCAGTGTTCTGAACCATTGCACTCTCTCTCCAGCCCCATCTTTCCATTTGTGGTAGATGACCCACCTATGGTCTCATCCCTGACGCCCAGAAACCCACTATCCCACCTCTCTGGATCACTCTCCTGTTCACTCCTGCCACAGCCCGTGGAAGCCCATCTCCTGACCACAAAGTCCCTACCGGTCTCTGCTCCCTCATACAGGGTTCCCAGCAAGCTGTGCAGTGAGGTCAACAGGCTGTGCAGCTCCTGCTCCCAGTTCTCTGTGTGCTTCAGTCCCTGGGAAAAGCCAGCACCTAAAGAGGGCAACCTGGAGTAACACTCGCAGGCCAGCTGCAAAAGGGCAGAAAGCTGGTCACAACCAGGAACACTCGCAGGACAAAGCTGGTCAGAAAGGAACTAGCTCAGCCATTGGTCGCCCACCCCACTAATGCCTGAGAGAAATAGAGATCAACAAGAGCTCAAGGAACAGTGAGGCAGAAGTCTCCAAGAGGAAGAAAACCAGTAATTGTGTATGCTAACAGGAAGAAAGTGAGAAGAGGACCCAAATGCTGTAAAAAATAATGGCTAAGAATGAGCCATAAAAGATACCCCAGGTCAGAGCCCCTGGGCTCTGTGCCTTTCCCTTCCCTTTACCTGTTGGAGCTGAGGATTCAAGGCATCTAACCGAGACAGAAAAAAAGAGGCCAGCTTGCCCTGGAGGAGGGAAGAAAGGAAGAGGTTATGGGGCAGTGATAAGGGTCTCCACAGCAGTCTTTCCACTGAGATTTGCTTTCCTATAGACACAGGAAGCATGATACATCCAAGGGGCAGGGCAGGTGCATTTCTGTGATAGAGACGCTGCACACAAGCTCTGGTTCTCCTTCCTGGGCCCCTAACCCCCCTCCCAAAAAAAACAACTGGGCTCCCTCTGCTAGCTTTTGCAAGTGATAGTCATCTTTCTCTCTGAAGCCAAAATGACAGGTCTGAAAAGAAGAAATCCACACACTCCAGCTCTACAAGCTGAGACACAGAAATAAAGACCCAGGCTGGAATTAGTGCACTACCCAGAGGACTAGGTCCTAAGAACAGGCTGGGGTGGGGGTGGGGACAGATTGTTGTTTGAGACAGGATTTCTCCGCCTAACTGTGGCTATCCTGGAACTCACTTTGGAAACCATGCTGGCCTTGAACTCACAGAGAACCACCTGCCTCTGCCTCCCCAGTGCTGGGATTAAAGTCACATGCCTCCACGCCTGGCTATAACTCTAAATTTTCAATGCAAACAAATATGCTTATCAGCAGGACCCATAGCTGTCAGCAATAAACTCATCTGTTCCTTTCACATTTTAAGAGTAACACACCTTGCCAGGCGGTGTTGGTGCACGCCTTTAATCCCAGCACTCTGGAGGCAGTGGCAGAGGGATCTCTGTTTGAGGCCAACCTGGTCTATAAGACAGTTCCTAGTTCCAAGACAGGCTCCAAAGCCACAGACACCCTGTCTCGAAAAACCAAAAGAGTAACACACCTTAACATATCAACTGCATGCATCACAAATTCAAATCACAGAACTGACAAAACCTAGTTCTATAGAAAATTCTAATTCTAAGGTGCCATGGCACCCTTCGTGAGTGCTAGTGTCTCACACTAGAAAGAGGGCTTTAGTCACCCTGACAGCTTCCAGCTTCCCCTTCCCTCCCAGTTCCTCAGTGTGGCACTCCTGACATGTGCTTTCTGTAACTAGACTTAGCTTACTTGCCGCAGACCCTGCTGACCTCATACCAGCAGACTGGCAGATATGCCACAGTAGCCACCTGTGATTCACTTCCTTTAAACTCACCAGGTACAATGCCCCAGGGAAACCAGAGAATTCTCGGCCCTGCATATTCCTGTGGCCTCTAGGTGTGCTCTATAGGCTATCTATAAAGTCCCCGAGGACAGGTAACTAAAAGAATTTTTATTTCTGTATTTCTCTTAGTCACTGAAGAAATGTTCTCTGCCTTAAAATCACTACACTAAAGCATGGCCTGAGCTGGCTTATCCAGTCACAGTGTTTACTATATAAGCCCAATGACCAGAACCCACAGTAGGAGAGATCCACTCCTAAAAGGTGTTCTCCAACTTCCCATGTACAACATGGGATATGCACACATGCATATATAAATTTTCTTAAAGATCTCATTCAACCTGTTAATAAATTTACATATGCTATTGTAAAAGATTTATTTTTAATTTTTGGGTTTTCACACATACATGCCATGTAGATTTTGTTTAAGACTTATGTATTATGCCTGTATACCAGAAGAAAGCACCAGATCTCATTACAGATGGTTGTGAGTCACCATGTGGCTACTGGGAATAGAACTCAGAATCTCTGGAAAAGCAGTCAGTGCTCTTAACCTCTGAGCCATCTCTCCAGCCCCTGATGTTGACTTTTTCTTTCCACCATATGGGTTCTGGGAATCAAACCCATCAAGCCATCATGCTTGGTGGCAAGTGCCTTACCCTTTAGGTCATCTTGGCATCCCTAGTCTATAATTTTAAACTATTCTGAACCCTTTAACTGAAACAGAATGTTAGTGATTCCCTGCACTTTTGTTTTATGAGCTCAAACTGTAACTCCGAGAGGCTAAAGCTATAACTCAGTGGCTGGATTGAGTTCGCTCCACAGCAGAAAAGACAAAAACCCTGTCCTATCACTTGTAACTTCTATTAGCTGTGGTTCAAACCACAAATTCCAAATTTTAGAGAGAAAGAGTAGGTTGTATGTTTTTTATCACACACATGTACACACACACACACAGAGTAGGTTTTAAATAATTCCTAATCACACATAATAGTAGTTTTTATGTTTACTTATTTTGAATGTTTTTTAAAGTCTCACTATACAACTTAGACTAACATCAAACTCTTGATCCTCCTGCCTCAGCCACCCTAGAGCACCCCCACCCCAGTCTGTTTTTCTATATACACTGACCTATCACAAAGTTAAGTCACAAACTGGGTCCAAGAGCCTAACAACTGCTAATGATAAAGCAGAGCAATCGTGCCAACAGGCTGCTCTTGAGTTGTACAAGACTGCATTTTCTTTCTCAGCCCTTAGGGGATCGCTCCATTGTCAGACAATTACAGTACCACAGTGCTCTGTTCAAACAACCCTTGTTACTTTATGATGACCTCAAATGCTGTCAACTCAGGCAAGCCAAAAAGAAGCTAAAGTAATTTCTTTAGGTGAAAAGGCTAAAAGTTCTTGACTTAATGGGAAAGGGAGAAAAAATGCTAATATGCTAGGGTCAATTCTAAGAACAAGTCTTCTTTGAGTGAAATTGGCAAGGAAAGATACAGCAGGCTTGGTGGCAAGCAACTGATCCAAGACAAATCCATGCTGCTCTTGGTCTGAACAAGGGTAGCTAAAAGCAGGAAAAACAAGCCAAAAACAAAGGTGGGTGGTGTTGATAAGTCTCTGTAACTGCACTCTTCCTGAAGGAACGCTGGGTGTCTCAGGAACAAAGACAGGACAACAGAAAAACAGGCAGGGCATTCTAGAGACCCAACAGACAGAACAGAAGGAGGAAGGGGTAGAGAGGTGGGACTTGGGAGTGCAGCTCAGTGGTACGGTAGTCATTAAAAAAGGACTGGAGGTAGCAGGGGCTGCTCTTGCAGAGGGTTCCTAGGCGTGGTCCCCGGCACCCACGTGGCAGCTCACAGTCATCTGTAACTCCAGTTCCAGGAGAGCCAACACCCTTCTGGCCTCTACAGGCACAGGTCTCTCCACAGACACATATGGCTCATAGAGAAACATGCAGGCAAAATATTCATACACATAAAATTTTAAAAAATCCTAAATTTAAAAATTAATAAAAGGGGGTGGGAGGAAGGGAGAGAAGAAGAAAGGAGTTTATGGGTTAGAGAATGGGCCCTAGCATCAGACAGACACAAGCTCCAAGCTCTACTCATTTTAGGCAGGTAATTTATGTCAATGTCTTCACTGTGAAGACTAATGGCAGGGATGAAATCTAAGGCAGGGATGAAACCTAGCACAGTTTCATAAGTACTTACTTTTAGAGAGCCACAGGCCCGAGGAAAATAGGTCACACAAGCCTTCATTCCCTCCAAAGCTGACTGCTCACACTGTGGGAAAAGCAGAAATCAGAATGAAGAGGCCAAGCAGCAACGGCCCATACCCTTCTGTTTCACCCCTGGCCCCTAAGCTCCCTTCTCCTTTATAGTCACCATTTTTTTATCCTCACACTTCCTAAGTCCTAATCCTTAAGCAGTTCCCACAACATTCTTTTTTTTTAAATATTTATTTATTTATTATGTATATAATAGTCTGTCTGTTTCTGTCTGTGTGTATGTCTGAAGGCCAGAAGAGGGCACTAGACCTCATTACAGATGGCTGTGAGCCACCATGTGGTTGCTGGGAATTGAACTCAGGACCTTTGGAAGAGCAGGCAATGCTCTTAACCTCTGAGCCATCTCTCCAGCCCCCCATAACATTCTTTAATCCAAACAGTCTGAAAAAGTCTCACCTCTGGTCTGAGGCCCAGCAAGGAAGTAAGAAGCCCAGGAAGATGGTTGGTGGAGATGTCCCGGAACAGCGTAGGAAGTTGGGATGCATATCGGAGCAGATCCCTCAGGATAGCCACAGCCAGCTCAATGGTGGGTGGTGAGTCCTGGGACTAAAAGCAAAGCACCATGCTGCAAACCTAACCTTCACTGCCACCAGGAGGACAGGAGGTGTAACAACACCACAGCTGGTATGGCTATTACCATCACATTTACCATCAACAAGGAAAAGAAAGAGGTTATAGAACGAACATATGTCTACAGAAAGGACAAGTTTACATTTTAATACCCATCATAGTGTCTGGAAAACTGGGGATGTCCACTTGCCTAGCATGCATGAGGTACTGGGTTCCATCTTCATAACCTCAAAAATAATAAATTACAATAAAAATATATCTGGGTCCCAGGAAATTTGTTTGAAGAAAAAAAGTAGCAAAGTTACACCTCTTAAAGGATCATGTTTAGTAGATCTCAAAAGTTTTTATTCTCCCATATTGTATTTGTCTGCCCCACCTCTCCAAGTCTGAATGACACCCACCCTGGAATTCATGGGGAAAAGCTATTTGGTTTCAGGACTTATCTGGAAAAATTAACAGGAACCTGGGGGGGGGGTCCCCTTGGTATAAACCTTCTTCTAAACCAGAGGAGGCCAGGTGCCACCCACACAGACAATAATGAACTAAGAAACACGGATAGCTGGGCAACTGCTGTGCCTGGAGTCAGGAGCTGAGGGAGGAGGGCTGGCTCAAGACCAGGACTGGGGAGGACAGTCTGGGTTTTCTCTTAGCTCAGAATAATTCATTTCCTTTTCTCCTCTCTCCCTCCCTCCATCTGTCTCTTAATTTACTTGTGAAGGTAGGAGTGTGGAAGTCAGAGGACAACTTTCAGGAGTCAGTTTCTCCTTCCATCACATCTAGGACTGAACTAAGGTTAACAGGCTTAGCAGCAAGTGGCTTTATCCACTAAGCCAGCTTGACAAATCCACTAATTTTAAAAAGAAAGAACAGTTGGGCCAATGAACTACAAACAGGCCTTCAACACTGTCCAGCATTCCTACTACATTTCTCCCCAGCTAGCTTTCTCCATTGAACTTGCAATCCCAATTCCACCACTATCATCCTGCATGGCCTTGCCTTCAATTTGGCAGAAAAAAACTGAAGCCAAGGACTGGGGAAACCTTAGCTTCCAACAACCAAACCAGAAAACTTAGCATTCTCATCCATCCTTCCACCTCCCTTCTCCTCCTGTCCACATCACCTCTCCTCTCCCCACTAACATGTACACAGGCTTGAGATGCCCCCACCTTAGAAACTTTCTTTGAGCAAATATGAAACTCTACCCCCAAATCTCAGGAGCTGTCCGATTTTGACTCTTCTGACAGTCAGACAGTCTTTTTTGTTTTGTTTTTTGAGACAGGGTTTCACTGTAGCTTTGGAGCCTGTCCTGGAACTTTTGTAGACTAGGCTAGCCTTGAACTCACAGAGATCCACCTGCCGCTGCCTGGGATTAAAGGCGTGCACTTTAATCCCATCTTGAAAGCATCTTGTATCCCTTTCTTCTATCCCTCTTCTCGCAGCTGCTTCTCACCCCAGGCCAGACTAGCTTGTGTCTACAGCTCCTTGAAAACACTTCACTCACCATATTGACGCTGGGTCAGTCTTCTTCCACCTCAAGAGTATAAACAGAGGTCACTCCCAAGAAGATAAACAGAAGTGACTCCTCCCTCTTTCCTCATGGACTCCCCCCTGGAGCCCATCCAACCCACAATCTGATTTACCCCTCCCTTTACCTTGGTTTCTGTCCAACCCATAATCCCGGTTATCTCTTTGGCTTGCTCTGTGTGTCTCTGGTCTCTCTCACTCCTCCTCCACTGACCATTCAGCATAGTGTACGCCTCAGTGGTGTCAAGGACATGCACCAAAACATACCCTCGGCTTCACTACTGGCTAAACGCTGGCAACCCCCTGGTAAAACATAGCAAGAGAGGCCCTCTTCCAAGTCATGGCCACATCAAGAGGAGGTCCTCTGAAAGGGCTGTACCTCAACACTCCTGGTCACACTCACAGGGTTTTCTTTTATTCCCTGAGCCCTGATGCCTTCCAATGTTCTGAAGGCCACAAATCGTGCTGCTTGCATAATTCTCTCTAGAGCCAATCAATCATGAGACTGTTCACTCGGCTGCCAAACCCACCGACCTCTACCAGCTCTACCACTACCACCTCGTCCAGGCCACTGCAGATGTCCCCACTCCACTTAAAGCCGTCTACCTGGTCCTTCTGCTTCCAGGCCTCTCCTTACTGATTCTTACTTTGCCCAGCACCCAGAGTGTAATTTTCAAATATGAAGATGTCATCATCACCACTCCACTGTCACACCACTATAGTTTGCACAGCCTCCAAACTACATCTACTGGATCCTTAGCCCCCAGTAAAATAGAGCTGAGGCAGCTACCTTACTAAGTCAGAAAGCTACTGCAGCAGTAGACCTGTTACAGAGGGAGCTTGGCGCTCTCTCTCTCACTCTCTCATTCCCAACCCCAGATTCCACTGACGCTGTCCACCCAGTTATAATGGAGCAAGCAGGTCCTCAGGAGATGGTTCCCCTCCAACTTGCATGTCACAGCTTCTAGAACCACGATGTAGACAAACCTGTTCCTTACAGATTACTCAAACTGTGGCACTGTGTTACAGCGGCAAGAAATCAACTTAGAACCTCTAAAGAATTCCCACTACTCAGAGAATAAAAGCCAAATTCCTTATCAAGTAAAAGCCTATCGCTTGGTTTTCCTACACCTATCTCCCCATCTGTATCTCAACCCCACCAACCTGCCATGTTTACAATTCTTCAAATGACTAACTTCCTTTTCTATGGAGTTTTTATACTCTTATAATACTGTAAACTTCTAATCCCTGGCCAGAGTGCCTCTCTATATTCTCAGAGAACTAGTCTTTACTGCAATAGGTGTCACTTTGCAATCAGTTATACTATTCTCAGTTCAAGTAACTTCCATTAGAATAGAAATCTGCAAACTGTGGCATGTGAGTATATGCTTTTGCATGGCCCATATGCTAAGAATTTTTTCCCCATTTTTACAAGAATGAAAAACAGTATTTAACAGAAACCACATGGCTAAACTGTTATCTGCAAATTCTGGTTCATAAAAGGATATTATCTCAGTTCCTATATTAGATTTAAAAACATCCAAAGTGGAGTTCAAGCACCTCTTACCCTAAGCTTAGCACAGGGATTGCTTATGAAATAACTAAGTGCAGAGGGCACAGAGGTTTAGGAAGAGAGGTTAAAGTTAGAAGGGGCCGGGCGGTGGTGGCGCACGCCTTTAATCCTAGCACTCGGGAGGCAGAGGCAGGCGGATCTCTGTGAGTTCTAGGCCAGCCTGGTCTACAAGAGCTAGTTCCAGGACAGGCTCCAAAGCCACAGAGAAACCGTCTCAGGGAAAAAAAAAAAAAAAAAAAAAAAAACAAGTTAGAAGGATGGGGCTAGAGAGATGGCTCAGTGGTTGGTTAAGAGCACTGACTACTCTTCCAGAGGTCCTGGGTTCAATTCCCAGCACCCACATGACAGCTCAGGACTGTCCGTAACTCCAGTTCCAGAGGACCTGACACCCATGGCAAAACAACCAACACACATAGTAAAAATAAAAAAGTTAGAATGGTAACAGAGCAATAGACAGAAACACACACAAGTACTTACACAAAAAACTTCAGAGGTATCACCTCTTAGGACAGGAACAGTGAAGCTGAGAGTTACAATGTGCAAAGGGGCAAATGTCGTAAAGTAAGCTAACAGACGAAATTATCAGGAAGTTTAGAAAGATCGCTATTCGAAGCTTAATCTCTGTGCACAAAGCAGAAAACTGTTTCCAATCATTCTGTCCCCAGAGCTAATGTGCAAGCCACAAAGAGCACACCTGACCCATTCTGGGGGTAGGAAAGAGGGGAACAGATTCTTACCTGCAACACCTGCTGAATGCTCCGAAGCCAAGAAACACAGTGTTGCTGGAAGAACTCCGTGGGGCTCTCCCCTACCAGCAGGGACAGCAGACACAGGCCTTCAAACCTTACAACAAGAGAGCAAGCGGTAAGGAGGTAGGAGCTAGGCTTCAGAGAAACCTACTGACCGTCCTTTTATTTTCATTGGGAGGTGGTAAGAGCCATCCCTAGATTTACTGTGGTTTCTATCTCCTGAGACATAGGAGGACTCTGAGTATGTGGAGTAGCAAGCAAAGAAGGAAGCGGAGCTAATCTAGTGGGGAACGGGAGATGGAAATGGTGAGTTTAATTCAAGTGTGCTCACAGAAGGAAAACTCTGCAGCTCCTAGACCGGAAAAAACATCTTGAATCCATTGGGAGGGAACAAAGGATAGGCAAATACACAACTCACTTCCTGAAGCCATACCATCCTGAAGAAAGAGGGTTGGTTAAAGACTTACCGAGTTTTGATGGAACCAAGATGTGCATTGCTGAGATTCACCAAAGTCCCAAGAGCTGAAGGATTCTACAAGTGGAGGAAAAACACAGGAGTGAGTCAGGCAAGGCCACTGAAGATGCACTTTCTGAGTTCAAAAAGGCCATCAGCCTGTGTCACAGCTGCCTGTCCTTTAGTCTGTTTCCTCAAATTCTATCTTATCTGACCTCCTCCCTCATCTCCCCTGCCAAACAAACAACCAGAGCTAAGAGAGGACAGTACAACTCATCTACTAGATTCAACAATAAGGCTTCCTTCACCTCAGGACCCTGTATCTTTGCAAAGCACCTGGCATGAAGACGTCCAGAAATGCTAGCTGAATGAACACCATCCACAACCTTCTTCTGACACTCGGAGAAACAACTCTCCTCCTCCCGTTCCTGGTTTCTTTAGAGGTGTAAGATCGCCAACACAGACTCAGCCAGTCCTCCTTCAGACCCTTCCTCTGACCAAGGCATCATCAGCCTCTCCACCACATCACCCAAAGCACCAGACTCCTCTCGGGCACCCAATCCCCCGAAGGCTGAAAATCATTCATTCTTTTAAGACAGGGTTTCTCTTTTTCTGTGTACACCAGGCTGGCTTCAAACTCAGAGATCCAGCTGCCTCTGCCTCCCAAGTGCTGAGATTAAAGGTGTGCACCACCACTACCTGACTCATTCTTTCTAATACCACATTGCACTGGTCAGACAAAGGAAGGCACAGTTGACTAAGATTCTAGGACCATCTACATGGCTCAACAGGAAAAGATACTTGCCACCAAGCCTGACAACTTGCATTTGATTCCCAGAACCAACTCCCAAAGTTGTCCTCTGACCTCCACATGTGCACCATGGCATGCATACATCCATATATGTATGTATGTATATATGTATGTATGTACATACAGACACACAAAAAAATAAATGAGGGTAACTTTTATATTTAAAAAAAGTTCCTACTTGGGGCTGGAGAGATATCTCAGAGGTTAAGAGCACTGGCTGCTCTTCCAGAGATCCTGAGTTCAATTCCCAGCAACCACATGGTGGCTCACAGCCACCATCTATGAGATCTGGTGCCCTCTTCTGGTGGGCAGGCACACATGCAGACAGAACATTGTATACATAATAAATAAATAAAATAATAAAAAGTCCCTACTCAGGTGGGAGAAATTGTTCATTCATTTATTCAGTACATGTTTAATAATGTACTTGATGTTTACTTTAGGAGAAACATAATTTTAGGTGCCAGGCAGCTTATTTCCCAGGTGGAAGAAAGTGTAAATAAGAAGGGCTGGAGAGATGGCTCAGGGGTTAAGAGCACTGGCTGGTCTTTCAGAGGTCCTCAATTCCCAGCAACCACATGGTGGCTCACAACCATCTGTAATGAGATCTGGCGCCCTCTTCTGGCCTGCAGGCATAGATGCACACAGAACACGGAAGGGAGGGAGGGAGAGGGAGGGAGAAAGAGGGAAGGAGGGAGAGGGAGGGAGAGGGAGGGAGGGGGAGGGAGGGAGGGAAGGAGGGGAGGAGGGAGGAAGCTATAAGGTAAACACAGGCTGAACATCCAACAATTAGAAGATCCAAAATGTTCCAAACCAAAAACATTAAGCTCTGGGGAACTGACACAAATAAAAGCTCCACACCTGACCTGACCTCAAAACACAGACAAAGCCTGTAATCCCAGCACATGGGAGGCAGAGACAGGTGGGTCACTGAGTTTGGGGCCAGCCTGGTCTACAGAGTTAGTTCCAGAACAGCCAGGGCTACAAAGAGAAACCCTGTCTCAAAAACAAACAAAACAAAACCCACAGGTGAAGTCTGTGAGCATACCTTTAACCCCAGTGCCAGTGAGGGAAAAAAGCAGGTAGATCTGAGTTCAAGGCCAGCCTGGTCTACAGAGCAAGACCTAGGTCACGGTGAAATGCATAAACAAAAGTTGGAGAGAATTCAATGGTTAAGGGCTTGCTGCTCTTCCAGAGGACACAGGTTCAAAGGCCAGCACCTATGTAGTGGTTCACAACTATCTCTAACTCCAGTTCTAAGGGCTCCAGTGCCCTTCTGACCTCCATGAGCACCAAATACACATGTGGTGCACACACAAACACAGAGGCAGGCAAACTCACACACAAGAAATCTAAAAAAATTAAGAACAAAAAAACCCACAGGTACACACTTAATCAGTTTGTCAGGGGAAACCAAAGACCCACTTAATTCCCTTTGCCTGGTGCAGCTTTTCCCCAACCCCAGCACACAAAGGGTAATAAAATTCATCTTGGAGGGCCAGACTGGCCAACAGCTACTTCCTCAGAACACCTCACAAATGGCTAAACCCTGCATGCATTACTCACTATGGATTCTTTTTTATTTTTTCTTCCTTCTCTGCTCTGTGCTGTGTGTGTCAGAGAGAGAGAAACAGAAAGGTGACATAACTGGGTGCCTACAGTCCGGGTGACACTCCTAGTGGAACAGCAGCAACAGCAAAGATGACATTAGCATTAGAGAAAATCTGTCAGCTGACAACAATATGGGGACCATGTGCAGGGCTTACTGAAGGACCAGTCAGTGTACATCTCTAACAACAAAAACTTGTGTAACTGGTGAGGGATTTCTAAAACAAACAGAAACGTTAATGGGGCAGACAACTGGAGGAATATTCCGAATGGTTGGTCATTAAACTGAGGTCTGAAGAAACGGTAGTGGATAAAAGCACTTACCACACAATCCCGTCTACCCGAGCTTGAGTCCTCAGAACCCATGAAATAGCTAACCATAATAAAGATCTGTAATCCCAGTGTCCCCTTATAAGAAATGGGAAGTAAGAACACAGACAACAGAAGCTCTTAGGTTAACTAGCCTGGCTTACACCACAGCCACGAGACCTTATCTAGAGACAGGAACTTGAGGACCTGATGGTCATCCTATTACTGTGACTTATGCATTGTGCGACCCTGGTCCATACCCATCAACATGAGCAAGCACACAGCTGAGCGAGACAGCGCGCGCCTTTAATCCCAGCAAACCCAAGCACCAGCAGTCAGAGCTTAGCGAGTTTCAGACCAGCCAGGGCCACGAGTGAGACCCTGTCTCCAGAAGAAAACAAGGCGAAACTTCACAGACTGCTTATGGAGGTTTGCAAGAAGCCACCAACTGAGGAGAAACTTGGGGCTCTAGCTCGCAGGACTGAATGCACGCAAATTCTTTGCGCACAGGCTAACCAGGCCTGCAACGCTGTCGCCCACCTGCCTACCTACCTACCTCACCAGCCTCAACTCTACCCATTCTTTCCTTCAACACCTAAACCCCTAACCTGAACAATGCCCTTATTTACCATTCCTTCTTGCCATGGGGCCTCCCAAGATAAATGTTCACCTCACATTACCACCACCTCTTCCATTTTCCTTCACTTCCTAACCTCTGCTCATCTTAAATTCCAAGGCCTTAGGGGGAACCTCAATACTCTACAGGGGCTTCATACCAGATTCAATTTTGTGTTACAGCATTTTGCTCATCGCCATCATGGCTGCAACTGAAGCCCCTAATAAGGGATTAGGTCCTTGGCTAAGAGCTAGTAAATATTTGTGTACAACTACCCCAGGGAAAACACCACCAAAAGAGTTTCGCTGAAAAACTACGTAAGTGGCCTGGCATGGAACTGAGTGCTTTCATTCCTTTGTGCCTATCAATGACCTAACAGCAACAGGGCCTAATTTCCCCCTGGAGAAAAGGCAGATAATCAAAGCCGTGACTCTCATCCCGAATGGTGAATGAGTACTCTCTCCCCTCGGCTCAAGCTCACAGATGCAGCTTCAAGAATGCGTGATCACAGTCCGGGCTGCCTCACCAGCCTTCCCACGGTGGCCGCGCGAGCTACGGACTTACCTGAGCCCCACCCACTGTCCCATGCAGCCTCAACAAGCACATGAGCCCAGGCAAATATGGGGCCCATTGGATTGGGGGATGCACAGGGGCAACGGGGGACCCCGTTCGCGGCTGTAACAACCCAGAAACGCTCTCCAACAGCAGCAGACGGAGACGCGGGCCCGACCCCACCGTAGAGAGACCCCCAGTCCCGCCAGGAGCCCCAGCCGGGGAGCCCGCGGAGGGCCCACTAAGAACGGCTGCCGCCATCTTTCCAGGCTCGAGCAATGGCGTAGCGTGATGACGCAAACACAGGCGCGACGCACGCCGCTCGGGGAGGGGTCTTGAGGAGGGGGCTGCGACCAGGCTCGTTGGATGAATGGGAGCTGGCGCCCTTGCTGCAGGAAAGAGCATGCGCAATGTGGGCGGCGCCGGCGCCGAGGCGGCTAGGGAGCCACTTGCCCGGGGCCCGGCTCCGCAGGGCGGGGCGGAGGCGGTGCTCCGCCGGCCAGACACGTGGTCAACAGGAAAGGCGCGGGAGTCTGAAAGATTTCCATCCAGCGCGGTTCCTGGTCACCTTCGCCCCGGGGCTCGGTAATCCTAGTAAATACACAAGTCTGAAGTCAGGGATGTTCAAAACTGCACTTCCAACAACGGAAAAACAAGTTCAAACAGTGCACACGCCTTGAAGTAAAAAGAGAAGTGCCATTCTGACCCCAAGGCACTCCCACAGTAATTGTGAACTTTCGTTGGTCTACACACAAACATATAGTTTGTTTTTCCAAGAGTAGGGTTTGCCCTTGGCTTTTTTCACTCACATAGTGTGGGCCTCTGTAAGTGATGGGACTGTGAATTTCACTGGTTGTGCCATGATTTTAATCATTGCATTCGTGAATACTTAACTGCTGCCCTAAGTTTCTCTTAATATACTAGGCATCTTAATAACTGTGCCCTTAGCCGGGCGGTGATGGCGCACACCTTTAATCCCAGCACTCTGTGAGGCAGAAGCAGGCGGATCTCTGTGAGTTCGAGACCAGCCTGGTCTACAAGAGCTAGTTCCAGGACAGGCTCCAAAGCCACAGAGAAATCCTGTCTCGAAAAGCCAGAAAAAAATAAAAACAAAAACAAAAAACTGCCCTTAAGCGATTGTTACATTCAGATTCAATAGCCGTGTATGTTCTCGGTTTCCTAACCAATTCTCAAGTCCTGATAATTCTGCTTCCAAAATACATTAGCTTGGGCTGAGGGTATAACTCAGTGGTAGAGTGTTACTTAACATGAGGGGGTCCTTCTGTTCAATCCTGAGCACCAGTTAAAACAACAAAAAGCATGTATGTATACACACACACACACACACACCATACAAGGTTAATTTTTTTCCTCTTTTGATTTCTTTTTTTTTCCACATTTAATTTTTTATTATTGCATTATAAATAGTACCATTCAAAATTTCCACCTCCTCCGCTCCTCCCATTTCCCTCCCGCTTCCCCACTCCCCCTCCCCTTTTCCCCTCCAGTCCTAAGAGAGGGCAGGTTACCCTGCCCCGTGGGAAGCCCAAGGCCCTCTGGTCTCCATTCAGGCCTAGGAAGGTGTGAATCCCAACTGACTAGGATCCCAAAAAGCCAGTACATGCAGTAGAATCAAATCCCAGTGCCATTATCATTGGCTTCTCAGTCAGTCCCCATTGTCAGTCATAGTCAGAGAGTCTGTTTCGATCACATGCTCGTTCAGTCCCAGTCCAGCTGGCCTTGGTGAGCTCCCACT
>PVIU01021833.1:0-30701 GCA_004026605.1 Ondatra zibethicus
TCCTTCCAGCCCCGAGGACAGGCTTTCTTTGATCAGTGAGGTGTGTGACTGGTTCCCGTCAGGCTGCTTGCTCTGATGTTAGCTAGCAGACCTTTGAATACTACTGTTGTTATCACAAAGAGTGGCAGCACCAGGTGTTTGTCATCTTAGATTCAGAGTTGGCCGAGGACAGGATGAGAATGATGTTTGGGTGATTTCTGATACAGAGAGAGAAGGAGATTCTGAAGTGTGAGAAGAAACACGTGGGCCCCAAAGGCTCCTGGGAACAGAGGGCGGATGTTCTGCCTCTCCACTTCTCCCACTTCCCTCCAGCACTTCCTTTCTGTGCGCGTATTTGTGGGCACTGCAGGAGATGTGCACAGTCTCACTGGTGTGACTAGTCCCAGTGTTAGGGGAGGTGGGTTGCGTGTGCACGGTCTCACTGGTGTGACTTGTCCCAGTGTTGGGGAGGTTTTAGGAAAGCCAGAAGTGCTCCCAGCCCCTGCTGTCCCTCAGGGGCTGACTTTAACACTGCCTGTCTCGCCTTCTCCCTCTCTACCCCACCAAGCATGAGTCTCTGCTAGTGCTGAAGATTTTGACTCTTAATTTTTGGAATAATATATTGCAAATTCCAAGTAATCGAATGTGTACAAATCCCTATCCCTCTTCAGCAGGTGTAATGGGCTTGAAGAAGCTGGAGGTTGATAGTAGGCACCTGCCTTTTCATCACAACACAGTTGACTTTTGTGTCCTTTGAGAAAGTCTTGAAAAGTGTTCTTGCCCAGGTAGTCTGTGGCTTCTCCATCACAGGTGTCCTTCTCCCCCGCAGTGCAACTGCTGATTTATAAACTGGCATAACTGCTTCATTTTTGTTTGTTGAATGCAAAGTGGAGTGGGCATCTGCTCCCACGATCACTGGTGTCACCTCTGTGAAAGCTTTGCCAGGGTCGTCAGCATCCCTTTCTTTGGGCCGCAGCAGGGAGATGCTTGTCTGTGTATCAGCAGTTGAGTCTTTGGCCTGTGAAGCTGAGTGGATTGATTCTGAGCAACCTCCCCCCGCCATGTGTGAAGGACCCCTTGTCTGCTCGTGAGTGCTGGTGGAGGGAGGCCTGTGTCCTCCCAGGGCCCTGCTGCCTTTGGTGTGAGCTCTGAGCAGACTGTTCAGTCACTGCCTTTCTCGCGCTGGCCATAAGCAATGCAGAGCTAACTCTGAGTGGCGATAGTTGATATTACTAAAGCAATTGAAGCAATTCTCAGTTTTATGCAGGGCAAAAAGGCCAGAATGGTTCTGCAGAGGCAACGCAGAAGTACAATGGGAGCATGGAAAAACTGAGTTTTGGAGACAGTGTCTTACAATGTGTCCTTGCTTGAGCTCGCTTTATAAGCCAGCCTGATCCAGCTGCGTTGCATGCCAGGATTACAGATGTGCCCCACCACACCCAGCTCCCAGGCCTTCTCTTTACAGTTGTTAGCCAACTTTATGTCTGTTGACTGGACTCAGCTGTCTAGATTGGCTATGGATTAACTGCAGCCCCTGGGTGCAACCTGACCTACTTGATTTTGTAGGTGTTTCATGTTGGAATATAGCTATGCATATTTAGGGTATCACCAGCAGGGATTATTTGGCCCCCCCAAACCAAAGTATTTATGTGAGTCCTACACTCAAAGCATTAGTTCTTCCCACACTGGGTAGTCTAGCTAAACACAAAACAGGTTGCCTTGGCATTCTTATCAGCCACAATTTAGCTGAAGCTAGGATAATTGGATACCCAGGCTGCAGGAAGAGCATGGCCAGCACATCATGAGTAACTGGAAGGGTTGTCTCCCTAATATCCACCCACCCCACCAGTGTTCTTAGTGAACTGCAAGGTTAGAATGTTGTCTCCTCAGAAACTAACACTCTCTCCTCTTGGCCTTTGTTTAACCAGCTTTCTGAACCTGAAGACTTTTAGACTGAAAGCTGTAGCTTGTGGACCTCAGTGGAGATCAGCATCTCAGGCTCCGGGGGAGCCACCCTTTCATCCAGAGCTGCTGCTAGCAGACCAAGAGCCCGGAGCCTGCTAACCAGTAGACAAGGGAGGAGCTCATTGCCATGTGTGCAGCACAGCTGGGCAGGAGGGACAGGAGGTTGTGGCTCTCTGGAGTTAGCCGCTGGCTGGCTGACTCTGATTCTGTAAAAAATGAAGGAAACGGCTTCAACGTGGAGATGACCTCATTTAAGTCCTGGGGAGTCTCTAGAAAGGACATGTTTTAGGCTAGGGAGTCTCCCACTTTCCTGGTGGCCCATGGGTTTTCCTAAGCTAAACCTGTCTGCGAGCAGATTTGGCTATGTTTGCACAGTGCTGTGTGGAAGCTGCCCGCCTTGGACCTGTGGTCTGACTTGCAATCAGATAGCACTCACGCATCTCTTCCATGGGGAAGCAGCCGAACATCTTTTGTCAGAGCAGCATTTGAGCTCCGTACTATTGATGCTTCAAATAGATGGACATATTGCCATGCCGTTATGGAGGAACAGGCAAGCTTTTGTCAGATGTTGTTAGAAACCTGTTAGCAGGTGTGAGCACACTAGACGGTTCCAATCCAGCGTTGAATACTAACGATAGAACTCTCTTCTAGTCCTAAGTCAGTAGGGTTTCTGAGCTTAATCAGAATGAAAAGTTTCTCTCACCTTCTGGACCTTTATAATGTCAGCCTGCATCATATGTGGTTTCCTCTGAAATAGCCTGGCCTGGCTTTGAGTTTTGAGCCAGAGGAGCCATTAACAAAAACAAAACCAGCTTTTCCCTTGGAAAAAAAAGCATACGCCAGCGATGCTGGTGTGTGTGCGTGTATAGTATGTGTTTATATATATAATGTGTATGTGTGTATATATATAAAATGCATGTATGTATATAATATGTGTGTATATATAGTGTGTATGTGTGTTATATACTAATATAAAATGTGTGTGTAGTGTATGCGTATGTGTTTGTATATATAGTGTGTGTATGCATGTTTGTGTATGTATGCATGTATATATAATAGGTATGTGTGTATGTATTTTAGGACTGATGCTTTAACTTTCTACTGTTATATATGTCATTATATATATATATCACCACCCAAGGCTTACTGTAGAGTCACACACACACACACACACACACCAAATTCATGCTCTTGGAGATAAAAAGAGGTGCGCACTCAAGCTGTCAATCACCCCTCAGTTTGTTGTCTTTAGAGCCGGGTAAAGGCGCCAGGCTTCCTTGTCGAGAGCCTCGCAGTGCTCTTCCAGCATAGAGTGCTTGTGTCCTGGTTAGAGGATCTTGTCCCCAAATCATGTGCTGATGCTCTGACATGAAGTTTAGCGCCACCCTTTTATCCTGGAAATCACCACTGTGACGGATTCCCGCCTAGATAAAGTGCTGCCCATGCTCAGCTGTTTTCCTTTAAGACCATGCAGCGGCATCGTTGTTTTATCAGGAACTACAGGGTGTCAGAGCCCAGCTGGGCTGCCAGAACCCGCCCTCTCCTGAGGGAAGCCCGCATCCTTGTGTCTGGGCCTGAAATTCCCCACTGATCTCCTTTTCAGTTGATGAGATATGAGCTCATGGGGCCGCGAGTAGCGTCTTCCTTTGGGAACTCGGTGCTCGTAAGCCGAGGGAAGCCCCTAAATCATCGAAGTGACCCCTGGGGAATTAATTAAATATATCTGCGACAACTGTTCTCTTAAGCTAACGTGATTTGAAATTATTTCCTCCTGAGAAACTGTTGGAAGTTGTTTTCCTTGAGACAGAGTCTCATTACATAGCCTAGACTGGTTTCCAGTTCAGGGAAATTCTCCTGCCTCAGCCTTTTCCACATCTGCCTGGAAACTTGAGATTTTTGACAATATTGGAAAATGTCCTTGACTGGCATTACACAAAAATTAAAAATTAATACTTCATGAGTCAAATAGCCACTTCACATATGAATATTCTTGGATATCATAGTGCTTGGGAAGCTCAGTACCCAAACAAGAGGCCCATTAAAATTGCAGCAGGGCTCACCATCATTTGGTTTGCTCACCCTGTGTAAAATCCTCGGAGTGTACCTAGAATGAACTAGTTTATGATCGTGTATCTGTGTCACATGTACCCTCTGGTCTTTGTCAGAAGGAGTTTGCTCTCTGAGGCCCCAGTTAATTTTATATTTTCAAGTAGGTTTGGGTTTTCACTTTTTTAACGTCAGCTTAATAAATGCAATTCATGCTAGCTATGCTTCAATGACAAAGTAGCTCAAACTCCTAATTTAAAGAAAATGTTTACGAATCTGATTTCTACATTATTAAGGTGGTATATCAAATGCAAACTTGGAAATGCTCTTACATAACATCCAATTAAAGTGATTCTCTTCTTTCCTGCCTTCTTATAATGGAGCGGTGGCACAGTATGCATTGTAACACAAGTATTGCTGTTTTCTGTAATTAACCTGAAAGCAGCCATGTTCCGCTAGTTTATTCTATTTCCCACTAGAGGGCACTGTTGCCCTTCGACATAATTGAACTAACCCGGCCTTCCGTAGTAGTTTTCTTCCCTGGCTGACTGACTTCGCTTTCGCTTTTGTTAAATAGTGCCTTTTCCTTCCCTAACATATCTTTTAGGACATGTCGGACTCCGTGATAGAGCCCCGGCTGAAGACGGGGGCCAGTGTCACATTTCTCTTTCTTGGCTTTGTGTTTTTGTTTTGTTTGTATAAAATGCCAGAGATGAAGAGGTCCATTTCACAAAAAGGTCCATTGTATTCAGGGAGCAGCTTGTTCCGCCAAATTACACAAGGACAGTGTTCCTTGGCATTATCGGTTTTGAGTGTGCTGGCCTATCAATTATCTGATTTCTTTTTCTAAGTGGGGATTGTAATATTTAAATATTAATGCTCGTGTTTAAGATTCATTTAGAATGCCTCAGTGACCTTATTTATTTACTTTTTCTTGCCCAGCAGCCTTATCTGCTGTGATATAATGTATTTTAATTAGATTGTTTATGAACAATGCTTTCTAGTACTAGAAGAAAATGTATCCTTTTGCATTTAGAATCTGTTTCTTAAGTAAGAGGTCCTGTAAGCCAGACTGAAGCAGGCAGCCAGTGCTCTGCACAGTGTGGGGGTTCTGATACTACCATTAAAGTTTAAGCAGCTCATTCATTGCTACTCTCAGCTGTCAACAGAAATGTGGCCCAGAAGAAAGGAACTTAGGCTTGGCTTTATACACTGCGTGTTTTCAGATTGTAAATGGAGATAGGATGAATATGTTCTGTAATATACTATTGTGCATTCTGTTACTTCTCAGCGACCCTTCCCTCTTTTGAAAAGGGGCAGGCCTGAAAACACTGTGGGTATGCACCCGTCCCAGAGCAGACTGTTTCACCCGGGTGGAGACGGTCGGTTCGCTCATGCACAGATGTGCTCACCATTTAACAAATAAATTGTTAAAACTAGATGACTGTTGGGAATTATTACAGATTTGATAATAAAGGTGCCGCTTTTATTATCGCAGGTGTGAACCTTGGCTGTCACTGAGTGGTGTGAGGCAGCCCTGTCCTGGGCCTTCCCAGTCACTTTCACTGTCCCTGTATGGGTTCTCAACCTTTTCTAAAATTGCGTTTGGGCCGCAAGGGCCTCTTGCAAGGATCTCTTGGTGTAAGGTCCCCATAGGTTTATCAAGAAGTACAGTCCAGTGGTCGGAGGTCCCCCTGCCCAAATCATTTCCCTTGATTTGATAGGCCCCCATAGCGATTTGCTGGACTGAGCTCTGGGGCACAGAGCTAGTGCTGAGCTGGGTGGCGTGGACCGCACTGTGGTTTCGAGTCTCTTGGTGTTCGTTTATCAGGCTGTTTTACTCTTTATTCTTTCTGGATCCTTTCATACGCTGTATTCAGACAGTATCCTTGGAGTCAGGTTAAAGTTTCCTTCCAGAGTCTAAGGAGATCTAGACGTGTGTCCCCATAGGAGATTGGGTGGGTGGGTGGGGTGGAGACCGAAACTGGGGCTGGGCATCACCTTCACTGTGTGAGGCAGATTAGCAAGGTGAGTGGATCTAGGCTTTCTGTTCGAATAGATCTCATAGAAACAAAATTAGGTAGAGTTTTTGTGTGGTTGGAAACAAAACAAAACAAAACACATGATTCTCATTCTTACCTGTAAACTATACTTAAAGATTTCAGATCCGTGTCTATGCATCACTATAATATTACCCTGATAGGCCTTTTAGATGTGGGGGTTCTCTGCTTATCTTTTAGAACTCTCATCTAGTGCTTGTAGCTGTATCAGCATGGTGCCAGAGAAAGTGAACAGAGACGTGAGGTCCTTGGACAGGCACGTAATGCCTCTGAGTTCCTCCCTGGGGCCCTAGACACTGTACCTGCCACCTTGCTTGTCTGAGAAGTAACTGCACATACCCCACCAAGCTCATCCACTCTGAACCAGGTCTGGGATCAGCCATCTGAGGGCCGAGGGTGGATCTGTAGGGTGGACTATGGCAAATGCGGTTCCTAAACCCCAGGCTGCTCACGGGTGAGGGCATGATTGCTTGCTTAGGGTTCTTCCTAGTGGGAGAGTGTGAGCCAGGCGTGGGCTAGTGTGAGCCAGGCATGGGAGAGTGTGAGCCAGGCATGGGCTAGAGGAGCTGGCATTCATCAAGCCGTGTGCTAGACAGAATTAGCTTTCCACATCTTCTCTTTTAAATGACTTAAAAATTATTTCTCTTGTTACATGTATCCCCTGTGGGAAATTTCGAAAATGGAGACAAACAAAAAAGTCCTAAACCCCTTTCCAGCTGGAGCCGTATAGTCAGTATTCAGCATCCGCGATGCTAGGCACCAGCTCCTCTCCTTTGTGATTTTGCCTCTGAGCTGTGCTTTGTATCTTTCCTTGCCATTAAATATTCCACCTCTTAAATGGTTGCATACTATTCCATTATATGGCTCCAACTATTTCCCCAGTGTGGCATATTTGGGTAGATTCCAGCTTTTTAATAGCTACGGGATGGAGACAGACGTTTTGTAATTAAGTGTTTGTACCCATCTGTGACACTCTACAGCCTTGTTTTGTGGAAGGAGGACTTGCTGAATCGACAGATTTCCTCACCAACTTAAGATCTTGATTTGTGACACTGTACCCCTAGACTGTTGTACCAATCTGAATGCCAGTTGTTGCCCTGTGTCCCTGTCAACCTTGGGAAGGAGCATTAAAAAAAAAATCAATTAAATCCTCACGTCTCTGATTATACCTAAGATGGAGCAGTTCTTCACATCTGGCCATTTGTACTTATTCTTTTATGAATTGCCTTTTCATTCTGTATGCATGGCTATCAGATACATATTGATTGCTGATTGATTGCTCGTTCCATGCAGTATAATTTAATTTTCAAAATGTCCCTTTCTCTTAGAAGTTAATTTATCTCCAAGTGTCTGTTACTCTAAGTACATATTCAATCCTGTGATCAAGAGGCAATTCGTAGAGAAGCCGGCCTGACTTCCATGAAGTCCTCTAGGCAGTATGCCTTGCCTGAGATTCCAGCTCGCATCCATACCCTGGGCCCCGAATAGAAGAGGAGCACCCGGAAAACTCAGGTTCACCTTCACAGGCTCACAATGGGGCTTGCGAGGCCAGTAAACAATAGTCAGGAATGGGTGCTTTTGGGCTTTGCAGTTTTCTCTTAGATCCGTTAAAGCCAATAATACCATGCTGGAGCTTTCCCGTGCATTTGCTCATGTGATGAGCCTGGCTCCCGTGTAGTGAAATTGTACCAATGCTGAAAATAGCTCTGCTGACAGGCAGGGCGGGCTTGATTGGTGGCGGGTTTCAGTCTGAAGAGGGGCAGACAAGGAGTTCTGACTCTGGAAGCAGGCATGACCTAGTTTCCAAACTGCTCACCACTTCCTACCTGAGTAACTCAGGCCAGGTGACTTCCTCTGGCTTGTGAGCCACACTGATAGTTCCATCTTCATGTGTAGTTATTTGGGATGGAGCTCTGGGCCCTTTGCAGACACTTAGCCGACAGCCATTTCCGCAGTGGAGTCTGGAGTGAGTCCTCACATTAATTTGGTGTTTCCTAGCTTGCTGCTTCTGCGGTCCTCCCAAGGTTGCTACAGTAGTTATGTATTGGTCCTAGGATCATCTTTCTGAACAACTGTGGTATAATTAACTGTTCTTTAGTCTGAAAAGATTTTCACCCTTTTGGTTAGAAGGCAGATCATTCCATCATCTAGCAAAGAAAGAAAAAGAATCAAATGAAAGACAAAGGAGGCTAGGTTGGTGTTGTTGTAGCCCGAGAACAAAAAGGATATCATAGTGGATGGGGAATTGGAGGGACTTGAACCATTAGACTTTGTATGAATCAGATAGATCACAATTGTTTCTGAGTCTGGCACCAGGACGCTAGCTCATGTGACTGATGGTTTGCAGGACTGCCTGCTGTATTAAGTCTAAACGTCCAGATTTGCTGTTGCTCTCTTCTGGAATACTCAAGAACGAGTCAATGTTGGAGTGTGAATTTATCATCACTCAGAGATGAGATTCAGCACCTTCGCTGGAGGTTCTTGGGACATAGTAGGAAGAAAACTAGATTGTGGGACAGCAGTTAGCTTGATAAGTGACCTAAGGCAGGCCACTTTACTATTTTAAATCTAAGGCTGTTCATTTGTAAAATATAGAGAATATTACTTCTCTGTCTCTTAAAACATTTTAAAGTTGCATTTATTTGTGTGTGTGTGTGTGTGTGTGTGTGTGAGAGAGAGAGAGAGAGAGAGAGAGAGAGAGAGAGAGAGAGAGAGAGTGTGCATGCACATGCGTGTGTATGTATGGTCAGAAGACAACTTGTGTCAGTTCTCTCTTTCCACTATGTGGGTTCCTGGGATCCAGCTCCAATCATCAGGCACGATGGCAAACATCCTTACCTCCTGAGCTACCTCAGTGACACCACATTCTCCCTTTAAGACAAGGGGGTCATGTAGCCCAGGCTGACTTTGAGTCAAAATCACAGGCATGAGCCACCACACACCTGACTCTGTCACTGTTTCGCATGGATCAAATACTGGGTGGCAGCGCGACACTGAAGAGTCCTTTAGAATAAGGGTGCTTACGGTTGTGGAAAAGAATACCCTGGCAGTGGTAGGAAAGAACCCTGAAGGTTGGAAGAGGAAGGGAGTAATTTAATTCCTTAGTAGATGGAATATTCGAGGAGCTCTTGATATTTTTTCATTGGGGTGTGCTGGGAGGTTGGTTCAGGCATCTGCTTCAGTGTTCAGAAAGGGATCCAGATGCTGAGGAAACTGGACTGTGTGCTGTGCAGCAGGTTTAGTGGCCATGATTAGGAAGTCTTAACCAGGTGTTGTCTCAGATAGAGTTGACATCCAGTGTTCAGTTTGTCTGCAGCATGGAGCCAGTTCAGAGGCAGATGTAGAATTCTTATGTGAACTGGGTGCTTTCTTCTGATAGGCCATAAAAACAATTTAAAGTCAAGTGGTCATAGAAGCCAAATTTTGAAAATAATCTCTTTCAAAAGGAGGGACCCCAAGAAGCTGAAAACATGGCTTTGTAGTTAAATGCTTGTTTTGCAGACATGAGGACCATAGTTCAAATCCCCAGAACTCATAGTAAAGCAAGTGAGATTGGCAGCCCAGCAGCTGTTCAGCCTGAGGAGGTGAGAGTAGGCATAGCCGTGGGTTCTGACTGTGACTGAGAGGGCTTGCCTCAATAAGTAAGGCAGAGGAGTGATGGAAGATGTTTCCTGACTGCAAGCTTGGGCCTCCACACATACTTGCATATACATTCACACATGTGCCCACATGTATAGAAGCATACATACATATACACATATCATGCCCAAACATAAAAATGGGAAAAGAAAGAAAACAGCAAACAAAAGGAGGAGCTCACTGTTAGCCACCCACGTCTGTAAGGATGAACTGTCTATGCTTTTTGTGTTGCCCAAGATCTTGTCTTCCAGCTTCTGTGAGGCCATGCTGTAGAGGAAGGCGGCTGTACATGCTCAGTTCGTCAGCTGGGTTTAGGACGCTTGTCTCAGCCGGAGATTGTCAATGCGTTCAAACCAAACCAACCCATGCCATTACAGCTGTATCTCTTGGTGAAGGCGTTTCCATCCCGAGTTCCCGTCCAGTTACCAGACTGAGTAGATGACACAGTGGAGAGCACCGTAACAAATCTGTTCGAAGAGGCGTCTCAGTCATGAGCCAAGTCAGATTTTTGGCAAGAGACACCATCTTTTCTGCCTACAGAGCTGACTGCGTGCACGAGGCTCCTTTTTCACCCATAATCGCTGCTTGGCCACTGTCCCCTGTGCTTTGTGCTTCCTTTGTATTTTCCTCTTGATCAGGGATGGAGCCAGTTGTGTTTATGCGTCATCACCAGGCACTCTGAAACTGACGAACTGGACTGTACACACATGCACAGTGTCTGTCATGTGGCCCTTCCCTGTTCATTTAGTCTCCATTTCCTGTCACTGTTGGGAAAGATCATCATGGAACTACTGGCTCCAAACACCAAGGTTTTGTTCTGCAGCTCTAGAGGTCAGAAGTTATATCTTTCTCACTGGGCTAAAGCCAAGGTGCTAGGGGGCCTGCTCCCTCTGGAGGCTCTGGGGTGGGAGGTACCTATTTTCTTTCCTTCCCCAACGCTGCTAGCAACTGCCTGTGACCTTTTGGTTCATAGTCCTGTCCTCCACCCACCTTCTAACCATCCAGCACTTCACTCCAGTCACCCAGTCTTCCTGTGACCTAGCTTTGCAGTACCTCCTTCCACTAACTGCTTTGATGATGTTCTGTACTGTTTCCCTCCCCTGTATTCTAGGGTCACCCTTCCCCCACTTTAAGATGCTTCATTTAACCCCATTGTCAAAATCTGAGAATGTGTCAGGTGACATTCTCAAAGATCAGAATGTCCACATTGTCCAGGGAGAGGCATTACTGTACCTAGGACAGAAACTAATGTGTTGTCCCAGAAACTCAGCACCAGTCGGCTTATCAGTTCTCTTTCTTGTCACGGTGATAAACCCTGTCAGAAGGGATTGAAGGCTCCAGGGTCCCAGAAGGTCCAGTTCCCCATGGCAGGGAAGGCACAGTGGCTGGAGAGCTTGCTGTATGCCTCGTTCATCTCTTGATGGATCAGGAAACTGACCTCATGCTACAGAAGTCCTCAAGGCCTGCCCCTCATGGCTGACTTGTCTCTGGCAGCAAAATCCCATGCCCAAAGGACTCCATACCCTCTTAAAAAGGAGCTACCAGCTGGGGACCAGGTGTTCAGTCACATTCGGACTGTGTCAGCTTTAAGAACTTCTGTCCCTCTCTCCTTCTTTCCTCAGTGGATCTCGGACTGGGGAATTTTGTCTGGAAAAGTTCTGTCTGATTTTTGGGAGCAGTCCCCTGGTACCCCAGATCTGCCAGTTTCAGTTTCTCTGGAGTAGGAGGGTCCGCACAGATCTGAAACTTGGGCTGTGTTGTCTTGCTGAGTCCCTTGGAATCCAGTGTTTGATGAAGGTGATTATATTTATATGAGAATGTGTGTGTACACATGTGCATATTGTTATGTGTGTAGCATGTGCACATGTGTGCAGTGTGTATACATGTGTGTGTGTAGTATAGACACATGGGAAGTATGTATGTGCATATGTGTATATTGTACATGTGCATGTACCTCTATGTAGTGTGTGTGGATGCATGTGTGTAGGGGTACTTGGCTAAGAGCAAAACTTCCAGTTGGCATTTAGGACAGGTCAAAACTAATGACCCATTTTAATTCTATCTACCTACCTACCTACCTACCTACCTACCTACCTACCTACCTACCTACCTTCTTACCAACATATTAAAATCAGGATGCTTTACTCAAAAGGTATCTAAAGTTCTGAGGAGTTTTAGAAATCAGATTTAGTGTTTTGGACCAAATGCTCACAGTGCCCTCTAAATTCATGTTTTAAAATCCTAGTCCTGAGTGACCCTGAGTAGAGGCAGTAGCTCAGGATGTGGTTATATCCAGAGGGGAAATGTGAATTAGTGCCCTTTCAGGTCTGGGCAGAGAGCTAGCTAGCTTCTTTCTGCCCATCAAGGATATAGTGTGATATGAGAAGGCAGCTCTGTGAGCCAGGATGAGGGCTCCCTCTAAGAGCCCTGTTAAGTCAGCACCCTGACCTTGGATTCTCCAATCAGTGAGCTCTGTGAGAAAGCTGTTTGCTCTTCTGAGTACCCACCCAGTCGGTAGCATTTGTTACCGCAGCCTTAGCTGACTAAACCCTCTGGTGTCTAATCCTTTGATGCTCACTGAACACTATTATCCCCTGCAGGCTTTGTCCTGTCATTTGCCTCTGGTCATGTGGCCTGCATAGTTGTGAGGAGAGTGGATAGTTGACCCACAACTTTAGAGTCTCTTTTTACTTATTCTTTTGTGCATTCAATACACATTTATCAATTGCCGGGTATTAGTTGCTTTGTCTTCAGTGGCTAACCAGCCTTAGCTGCTACACTTAGGGAGGTGCAAACACCTCAGAATGTTAGCAATGGATCTTTGTGCTTCTCCAGAGCATTTAAATTGATTTGCTCGATAGCGTTTGTGTGTCATTTCCCTGAGTATTTGTGTATATGTAGCCTCTGGGTCATTTCTGACTTCCTACATCTTTCTATTTGCGTTTAAAGACACAGATGCAGAGGCCTCTTCTGCATTCATATTGAGACAACTACAAGGAAATCAGTAAACAGATTCTTTACATTGAAGAGAACATTTGCCAGCAGCTGGTGCTCTTTAAATCACAGAGTTAGTGTCTGAGTTTTCTTAAGCTTTGACCCACATATATGTCTTCCAAGTGGCTACAACGGAGTGCAGAATCTATGATAGGTACGGGGTGAGCGCAGTCACCCTAAACTGTGTGATCTGTGATCCCATGTAATTGCTTATTCTGTAATTTCTATTCATTATGGTTCCGTTACTTGCTTTGTGTTAATAAACATGAAGGCATATTACTTTTTATTTTTAAAGGTCACCTGCAGCTCCCTGCTCCCGCTTCTGGCCTGAGCAGTGACTCTCCACTCAGTGTGCGCTGAGAACGAGTCGTAGCTGATTTGAGTGGCCGGCTTGCTCGCTTGCTTTTGCTGCCAGATGTCCTTCACCGTTCTTTCCTGGTTTCATTTTGTGAGGTCCCAGGCTTTGCCCTGTGGTAGGACTTCCCCATAGCTCTGGACTCTTCAGGCCGGATGATGGAGCTGAGCTCTGCTATTGCTGGCCAGGAATCTGACAGTCCGCTTGGGGAATTGCCATGATTCCTTGTGCTGCTCCGTTTGTAGTTCTTCCAGTGCTGCAGTTACTGCAGAGCCAGTCTTTGAAGCTGAAGGGAGAGGCGAGTGGCTGCAACTCATGCTTGTGCATTCTACCGGGGCTGCAGGGATAGCGGTCATGGTTCTGGAGAATATGCAGAACCACACATTCCAGGCAAACTTTATGCCCTATTATGTAAAATGGGAAAGTGAACTAGGTCAGGCTGGCACACTCCGTCTTCAGGGAGTGACCTGTGGACTTTATATTCTAGTTGTCATTAAGGTGGGCTTGTGTGGAGTGGAGCATTTAAAAGTGTTAACTTTTCAAAAGATACTCCTTTAAAACTCCGTTCTTTTTAAGCTGTCCAGAGGGAAGTACTTGGGAGTGAAATGATTTCCAGGACTCTCCCACAGAGCAATTGCAGACAGATACCACTGCTGGGGACCCCTGGTTGCATGGCACACACTCAGGAGCCTTGTCTTAGAGAAGCCCAGCTCACAAGAGCAGGGGATGCATTTGCAGGCCTGAGCTTGAGTTGGAAGGGAACAAAACAGCACAGACTTGACACATTAGAAATAAGGCTTTCGGAGTTGGTAGTGAATAGGCAGTAAATTCTTCCATCTTCTTTGTAGGCTCTTGTTCAGATATGAGGGCTCCATATGTGTTTTCTTAAATGCTTCTTAATGGCTCCCCTTGGGATTTGCTGCCTAGTGCCCCCTCCCATCCCCTCTCCATATCCGTGAACATGCGGACACACATAACTGCTCTCCGGTTGGCTGGGGGGAATGTACTTGTGGCCAATACAGATCAGCAAGTGTTAATGTGGTCTGTAGCATTTGCTTGAATTTGAGCATGGGCTGTCAGCATCCACGTGCTAGCAGTGATGGCTGCTATTGTGGATGCTATCAGAAGTCTTCAGAATGAAAGTCTATCACTAACGCTGGGTAGTACTGCACACGACAGTATGGACTTTGGGAAAGCTCCTTGGTGATACCTAGCGCTTCGTACCAGCTGCCACTTTACTTGGACTGTTAGTCTCTGGGAAGCATCGAACTCCCCTTGAGATCGCTCAGCTTCCTTTGTCAGGATGAGGACCGGTGCCTTTTCCTAGCTCACGATGCTCAGGGTATAGCCGCAGCCGGTCTCTTCATCCTTTCGGTTGTGTCTGCCACTTTCATCTTGGCACATCAGTGTCTGTCATTACGCTATTTAAGCTCTTGGAAGATTTTGGCAGTTGCTGAGTGCTTGCGAACATAAATCGCTCTTCTGTTGTTCTTTTGCAGAGTGAAACTTTCACATTATTTGACTCAGGCCGTGATCGTTTAGGTGCTGCTTAGACTGAATTGCACAGAATATTGTCCTTGCTGAGTTAAGCTGATGGCTCTTGTGTTAGAAAGCTTGGTCATGTTTTGTCTGATGTGAGGAGAGCCCGGCGACCCCGAGTCTGAGGATGTCAATAGTGTCGCCACAGGCGGCTCTGCCATGGGGAAGTCCAGAAATGAGCGTTAAACTGAGTCAGGAGCTTTTTTTTTTTTTTTGGCTGACTTCTGATGCTACTGATGCAGGAGACCATGAGAGGACAGGAGAGATGCACAGACAGATGCCAGACAATCTAAATGTGGTGTGTCCCCTGTTGACTAAGACCAGGATTTGCTGGAATGGAGGGCACACAGCCCCCCCCCCCCGCCCCCCGCTACCCAGCTTCCTTTCTTGGAATTGGGGAAGCTAGAAGAACAACTCATGAATAGTGATTTACTGAGAGGAGTGGCCAGAGCCCAGCCCATCGCCCAGGAGGAGCCCCACATTCCTTTCGTGTAGAGTATGACCCTGCCATCTCCACTGCCTGCCCAGGATGGGGCAGCTCCTTCCTGGGAAGTGTGTCCTTGAGTTCTCTGAGATGTCTATATTACATTTTCCTTTTAGAAGCACAAAAGAGAGGACAACAGGAGATAGAATTTAAGGTTTTCATTTCTCCACTCGCCCGAGTTTGTTCTCTAAGTAAATTAAATTTTGTTAGTTGTGTTCTGATATCAGAGGCCAGCTTTGTGGAACATTTGAACATAGGATCTCTTTGTTTTGTAAACTTAGATTTCTTTCTTCCACCCAAGACTTTTATCTAAATCAGTTTCCCCCCACTATATATATGAAATTGTCACAAATTGATATAATAGTAAAAGTGGCAGTGGCTTTGCATGCTGCACTGAAAGCCATTGAATGTGTCAGTGGGCAGATTGTGTGCTTTGTGAATTAGTTATCAATACAGATTTTATTAAAAATCCTGAAACATTTCATTACAGTTGACCCAACAAAGGATAAATAAAAATGATGTCTGTAGATATGTCTATCAGATTGTATTCTACTTGATCTAACTTCTTGTGTGAACCTGTAACATGGGTAGATTTAAGCAGCTGTAGATATGTAAAATAGAAGATTCACCGTTGTGACTAGACTGCATGCAGCAATCCATGTGGGCGGCTGGTGTGTGTGTGTGTGTGTGTGTGTGTGTGTGTGTGTAGTGCGTATAGTGTGTTGAATGATGAGTAGGTGTGATAGCCACATATAAAATTACATTAAAGTCCAAAAGGTGTTTTTATGAGTAGTACTAGCAATGGCATCCGACTTTCATAGGGCTTCTCCATGTCCATTGTGATGAATCTATTTATTACTCCTGTAATGAGCCGCACACATGGTTGGTTAGCCGAGTTATTGAACTTTATCAACCTTGGCTGAAATTCACAATGCGTGCCAAACTTGTTGTAACATGTAAGAAATTACATCTGGCCTAAAAGGTTCAATAACAGCGACTCTGATAATGGAATCTTTCACAGAGCGTGGGGCTTCATGATATGCCCCTGACTCTTAAAAATTACAGTGTTAAAGCAAAACAAGAAATCACATACCCTTAGAGAAACGTTGTCACTGGTGGCACAGGTTCTGACTCATGGCGGGTGAAATATTCCAGTCTCAGGTCACATGGGGAAGGCCATCACCACCACGTGGCTTGTGAACCCATTTGGGTTAAGGGTCTCCACTTGTATTCTTAGAAAATTAGAATTTTTATCTTATTTGACTTTGTCGCTCCTCTGTTTTCTAGTTTATTAACTCTGGGACTGTGGACTGTGTTCTTTACCCCCAAGCCTTAGCTTCTTTGTGTGAGAAGTGAGGCTCAAGCCAGCAGCCAGCCGGAGCTGTGAGAGGTCAGACGGGAAGACAGAGCCGCAGGAACAGAACCACCCAGCACGGCCCCTGCAGCCTGCGACTGCTCACTAAGAATTTCTGTGTTTACGGCCTTATTTCTAGGACAAACATTTTTAAGTTTATTTTCTCAGCTTTTTATGGTAGACAATTTCAAATATGTGCCAACGCAGCGAGAATCGTGTTCTTCCCCTTTTCTTAAGAAATGAGGAGAAAATGGCTGAAGATGTACCCTTGACTAACACAGGGAAGGAATACTTGTGTGAGTTGGAGATTTACAAGCGAACCACCTTAGGGACAGCTGTACAACTATCACAGCCATCCTGAGAGTTTCATAAACATTGGCATGGTTTTCTTGACTGCACCAAATTGCCAGTGGATATTGAAGGGGTTTTGGCAAAGCTTGAGTTCTGTGCGTTCTACTGGAACAGTAGCTGTGCCTTTTGTTGTCCTTTTCCATATGGGGATTGAACCTGTTACATCAGGAATGCTAGGCAGGCGCTATGCAGCTGAGCCGTATCCCCAACCAAAAGTGAAACCGTCTGGGGGCAGGGTCTTGTTCGGCTGTCCAGATTTGGCATTGAACTCAACTCCAGTCCAAGCAGGTCTTGAACATGGCACTTCTCCTGTCCGTGGAACTAAGTCCCTCCTGTAGTACATAGAGCTCACAGCACATAGAGCTCACAGCACATAGAGAGCTCGTAACACATAGAGCTCATAGCACATAGGAACAGGAAGAAGAAACAGTGAGAGAGTCCTGCCAAAGCTCACGAGCTCAGCTCAAGAGAAAGAGGATGTGTTTGAATGGCTCAGCTTTCAAATGGTCACAATGAGAGCTACCTGGCAGGTTGGTGATGGCCAGCGGGGTGAAGGGATGCTCCGTCATCGTTGATGGTTAGACAGGAGAAGAAATGAAAACACCATGCAAGCCAACACTGGCCCTCCCCATACTCCCACAGGAGCCAGCCTCATTTTCCTGACCATACAGTATGCCTTTTAATTATTCTGTTTTCAGTGAAATAGTCCCTTTTCATTTTATTAAGTTTGCTTTTCCTTTTAAGATCTAGGCCGGGATACTTGCCAGCATACATTGAAAACATGCAACAAATTTGTTGCTGTTGTTGTTTTTTTGTTTTGTTTTTTAAATAATGAGTCCTTAGAACTCAACAAGCAGTGAAGGTGTGTATGATCTAATGAACTCAAATTAAAGATGTGTAGACCAGAGGAGGAAGATACACGGGCTGAGTCTGACTTTTGCCCTTTAGTGCGTCCAAGTGCAGACTCATCATTGGTGCTGCTGTCCATGACTTGGCATGGGAGAACAGGGGAAGCTAAAGAGCAATTAGGTGTTTCTAAGAAATAAATATGTTTTGAGGAGCCATGCCTCCTGAGTGTAAATCTTTAAAATTGTTATTTATTCTCCTCACCCAGAGAATGACAGTGGAACACATTTGGGGCGGCCCAACCTGAGAAGCTAGCAGGCGTCTGCCTGACTTCAGCAGCCATCACTGAACTGCCGTAGACAGTAATCATGCTTGCGAAAAGCTTGTGCGCTGCCCTGCGGGAGAGCCGGTGTGAAGTGCTTAATGCGCCTCTCCACTGATGTGAAAGGAGAGCAAATGGAGAGAGAGCCAGCTTCGAGGGCTCAATCAGCGTTTGGCAGCTCTAACCTACAGCTGCTCCAGGATGTTGCCACCGTGCAGCTGCCTTGCACAACTCTTGACATTCTCAGCAGTGAGGCCTGGGATGTTGACGAGCCATTTGTACCTTTAGTTGCTTGAAACTATCAGTGTGTTGGAAAGAAAGGTAAACAGGGGCCTCCAGAGGTGACTCGGAGGTTAAGAGCACTTGCCACTCTTACACAGAACCCGGTTTGGTTCCTAGCACCCACATCTGGCAGCTCATTCCTGCTAGTAACTCCAGCTTCAGGGGCTCTGACGTCCTCTTCTGGACTCTGCAGGCATCTGCACACATATGACCATAGAAAAAACATCTAGACTATTCTGTTCATTTCCAAGCACAGATAAGCTGAAAGCTAGTTGAAGTTTGTGTTCTGGGAACACCCATTAAAGGAAGAGTGAATGGCTAGTAGATTGGTAGGAGAGATAGACATCAATTAGTTCTGATAGCTGCTGGGGACATAGATAAACCCAGCATTTCCAGAGTGCTGGACATCATTTCTCTAGGAGACAGACAGTGTTGAAGTGATTAGAATTTGGTGTGTGTATGGGGGCAGACTTTTCTCATAATTTCAAGTTGTATGAAAGCTATACTATATTTTTTTATGGAAATGGTTTACAGAATTTATCATTTAGCTATAGCTTTTGTCCTCTCAATGGAAGAACCTGAGCCAAAGACAGACTTCAGATCATTTAAGGTGTGATTTCAGAGAGTTTGATGGTGGCTGGGAGAACTCAGTGATGAGATGAAGGATGTTCAAGCGCGTGTCTCCGAGTTGGGCCAGCGCTGCGACAGCTGGCGTTCATTTGGGAAGAACTTGCTGAGGAGCCGCCTAGAATAACCTGAGAGCTGTCTGTTGGGGAAGGAGATGCATTTATCCACAGGCGTCATCCTTCTCAGGCAACCATGGTCCCATAGTGTGTTGGTGCCAAGCAGCTTTCTACAGGCCTGCCATGCTCCAATGTCAGGGGATTTCCAGAATTAAAATGCTGGGGGGTGGCATATTGTTGTCCAGAGCTAGCTCAAGATTTTGACAGCTGGTAGTCATGACCTTTGGAGTAAGATGAAGCTAGGAAGTAAGGGAGACACTTCTGGTACTATCCGCTCCTTACCCCATTGCTTAGTGTCCTCAGGCTCTGTGAGATGCAGTTCATCCCAGGTGTCATTCGAGGCTATCAGGAATATAAACCAGTCCAGTTCGTTGTGAACTTTGGGGTCGAACACATTGTTTGCAAGAACAGCCGTAACAAGTGCCAGGAAGTGGTGGCTTAGGACACGGTCTTATATCAAGCTAGAAATATGAAACCCAGGTGTGGGGAAGGGCCACTGTCCAACTGAAACCTGTAGCAAAGGATTCTTCCTTGGTAATTGTAGGCTTGAAGGTGTCCATCTTGAAGGTCACATGTAGCCCAGGATAGCAGTGTATGCGGTTCAGTACACAGTTGTAAATGTAATATATGATGTGTGTGTGTGTGTGCATGTTGATAACTAGATTGTGAAGTTCTTAATTGTGAACTTTGTAGATGACAGTGTGGCTCAGAGAAGCCAAAAGGCTGAGCACCCCTGTAAGAGGTCTACTGGGTGCCGTAGCGATTCCAGCTACTGCTCTGTGGCCCACGCTTCTCTCCATGTCCCTTCATGTTATCTTCTCTCTCTTTGTATCTGTCTTCTTTTTATTTAAAAGCACACCAATTATTTTTGCTTTTCTAATGGTCTCATTAAAATTTACACTTATTTATGCATGTGTGTGTGTGTGCGTGTGTGTGTGCCCCGATACATGTGTGGAAGTCGAAGTACAACTTGCAGGTTTTGATTCTCTCCTTCTTCTATGTGGATTCTGGGGATTGAGCTCAGTTCGTCAGGCTTGGTAGCCAGCACCCTCACCTGTTGTGCTATCTCATGGCCCCTAGCGTCTCACTGGAGCTTAAGTTTGTAAAGCCCCTATTTCCGTGTTACCTCTTTGTGAGGTGCTCAGAGCAGGGGCCCAAGAGCATCCTTCTTTGTGCGTTGTGTTTTGGGGAGGGCTGCTGTTCATAACGTAGCAACCATCCTGCAGGCAGAAGCTGCTCTTCTCCACTGTCTGTGCTGTGCAGATAAGCAGCAGCTATCCAGTGAGTCATTCCTGCATTGAGTACTAACACGCCTGCTGCAGTGGCTCATACCTGTAATCCCTGCACTGTGAAGGTGGAGGAGGAGGATCGGGAGTTCAAGGTCATCCCAGGCTAGAATGAGCTATTTGATACTCTGTCTCAAAAAACTCAAACACCCGGCTGGAGAGATGGCTCAGAGGTTAAGAGCACACTGGCTGTTCTTCCAGAGGTCCTGAGTTCAATTCCCAGCAACCACATGGTGGCTCACAACCATCTGTAATGAGATCTGGTGTCCTCTTCTGGCCTGCAGGCATACATGCAGATAGAACACTGTATACATAATAAATCTTTTTTTAAAAAAAAAAACCTTAAACACCACCACCACCGTAAACAACAGTAAAGCAGCAGCAGCACAAGAACAGCCAGTTTACCAAGAGCTTTTATTAGGTGCCAGCCGTGTCTGAGGACCTGGGAGCTCACCAGTGCGCAAAATGCTCCTGCCTCACGGGGCTGGCCTTCTTATGGAGCATGAGTCTCAGAAGGCTTTACTCCTGATCTAGCTTCTGTCACCCACTAGGAACCAAGTGGGGACTTGGTCTCTCTGTAAAACACACCTGCTTTCTTAGGCACCTAGGTTCCCAGTCATCCCAGTGTTCAAGGGCTCAGCTTGGGGAGAACGCTGTGGGGTGGGTGATTTCAGAGCTGGGCTGGACTGAGGGTGTGTGATGGTTAAGGACCCGTATCCATGCTTCGATGGTGTGACCTGAACACAGGGACTGCCTGTAGTTCCTTTTTGTGTGTGTGTGTGTGGGGGGGCGGGGGACACAGTGCATTTGTAGGTTTCTGCTTTAAAATCATTGCAGGCAATTGGATGTTAACTTTTTAAAATTTATTTCTGCATTCTGTGCTCCGTTGAGAAGATAGCTCTGTTCTTTCTCTCTAGAGGAAAATGGTTGTATCCACAGCCAGGCTTTTGTGTAGCGTTTTCTAGGAGAAGGGCTAGTTCCTGGATTCTGAATGAAGCAATCCTCATGCTTTCCAGGAGTTACAATCATTAGTGACAGTTCAATATACACGTTTACTCGTACCCATTTTTAATCCACAAAAATTCATTAACTAGGATTAGACAGAAAAATATGCTACTGAATGTTTTGAACTCTTTTTAAATGAATGCTCTTCCAATAGAAATTTATTGGTATGTAATTAATAAAGTATTACTGATTTCAAAATTATACTTTGCTAAACAATGGAATTTTCCTAAATAACTGACAGGTAATAAAAAAAATTTCAGTCACTGACAGCTTGTCACGGTTGAATCTAAAACCTAGGGGCAAAATACATATATTCTATGTAGTTTCCATTTCTAGACCCTGGATTTCTAAATTCTTCCTTATAAAATTTTAAATTTCTTCTTTTTTTGAAAGAGGAAACTTCTAATTATTGATTTCCTTATTTTATAATTTCCTAATCAGTTTGATATTCACACTGCAGGTAATTAATAAAGTAGCCCCTTTGATGGCCAGTATGTGCAGTTAATGTAAGTGAGCTTAAAGGATAGACTCTTAGATGGGGTATACATCCAAGGCTTTAATGTCTTCTTCATGGAAGGTAGGTGAGAAACACTTAGAGAATAAAATACAGGCTCCACGACATGGTCAACAGCTGTTAAAAGTGGAATAGTTACTGTCTTTGTGGACTTAGTAATTATTCACATATTACTTGATGAAAACCTAATGCTAGTGTATAGAAAACAAAAATGTGCTTGAGTGTATTAGAACCACTGGGACTCCTCAGCCAATGGGAAAAAATTCAGCATGCACATTCGTCAAAACATTATCCTATTGGAGAGAACCAGTCATGCCAGATCCTCCTGGGGAGCTGCATCCTCACAGTGGTGTTGAGAGGATCTTGGTAGGTTCAGATCTGATGTGTGCACTTAAGTTGCAGACCTGATGGGGGCCATGCTCCTGTACAGTGGCATGCAGGACTTTGTGAAGTTACAGTTTATGAGTAAGTGACTTGAAATGGACCCCTCTGCTTCACCGATGGTAGGGCGCTTCACATTTTTCCATTAGAGCCAACACTGTTGAGGACATCAGAGGTTCCGCTTTCCTGATTTCTCATTTGGGCAGATCTGACCAAAGTTGTTCAAATTTCCACTCATTTAAACAAAATGGAGATCCTGCCATGGTGAAGGAATGTTCTTAAGTTATTCATTCAGTAAGAATTGGCCTTATTTGATGCTTGGTGTTAAATTTAATCAAAACACATACCGCCATGTGACAAGGGTCCTTACTTTAACATTTTATTGGACTGGAAGCAGAATCAACACATTAGTCATCTTAAATCATTTAAGTTGGCTTTCTTCAGAATTACGGGATCCAAAATCAACACATTTGTTGACTACACAGAGATGGGGAGACAGGATGTAGTTTCATACCCAGCTCTGTCATGAGAAGCCAAGAGAGTCGGGGAAGTTGAATGAACTTGGTGAAATAGCATAATAAGATTTGGATGCAAATAGGACACTTAAATTTTTTGTTTTCTATTTGTTTTAATGAGATTGTCTTTATATGCGTTTTGCATAGAAATTTGTAAATTGTTGAAAATTAAACTTTTTACAGTTTTTAATCCAATATGAGCCCTGAACGTGGCTGTTGTAGTTAAAAAAAAATGTTTTTGTTTTAATCAGAGAAATTCTATAAGTCAAGGTCACCTTCATTCTGAGGTTTGTTCTTATTTTGCTGTAGGTCAGCTTGGAACCAAATCTGAAAAAGTGTATTGTTTGTTCTTTAGGTCAGCAAACTGGCATGTGACCAAATCTAGCCTTGTCAGGCCTAGTCTAACAGAGGATTATTGGACAGCAGGACACCTGCTCATTTGCATATCATCTAAAGTATTTTAACAGTTTACCATCAGAGCTGGCCAAAAATCCCAAGATATTTACTGTCTGGCTCTCTATAGAAAACACTTGCCATCGTGGTGATGCATGCCTGCAATCCCAGCATTGAGGGGAACGAGGCAGGAGGATTGCTGTGACAAGACCTTTCTGATGAGATGTTCTTCTGGTAAACTTCAGCACTAAGCAAACCTGTCTTGGGGCTGGAGAGGTGGCTCAGTGGTTAGGAGCACTGGCTGCTCTGCCAGAAGCCTTGCAAGGGCTTGATTCCCATCACCCACACAGCGACTCAGAATTGTCTGTAACCAGGTCCAGGTGATCTCAAGATACCTGATACCAGACATGTACATGATACGTAGACATACATGCAGGCGAAACACTACCACTGTACTGCTGCTACCACCACTACCACTAATAATAACAATAAAAAATATTTTTTAAAAAAGAAAGCACATCTCACCTAAAGAACTGCTATGCATTTTTCCCATTTAATAAGACAGACAGCATAAAGTATTCTATTTCCTTTCTTTGCATTGGCTTGACATGTTCAGAGCTCACATTCAAGTGCTCATGGGAGTGACCAGCTTAATTCAGATTCCTGGTTGATGAGCTTTTTTTGACAAGGATACACATTATCCCTTTTAAGAACATCTACTTTTTGTGCTACAACTTAGCAGCATTGCATTTGATCTTTTTTAATCTGAGAAGCACTCCCTTAGCTGCACTAAATCCTGCACATTTTGTTTGTGCCCTTGTGACTTGGCAAAATGTGTGCACGTAGCCATGACTGCTCCCTCATCAAGACAGAGTAGGTTTATGTCTCTATTAAAAACTCCATTCCTGTTCCCCCCACCCACAGGCAATTACTGAATGCCTAGTAATTTTTAAATTTCTTGTATGGATATTTGTTACACAGTAGACTAATTTATTTATCATTTTGAGACAGGATCTCTCTTTGGCTCTGGCAGACCTGCAACTCACTGTGTAGATTAGGCTGGCTTTGAACTTGTGGTGATCTTCTTGCTTCTGCCTCTTGAGCCACCATACCACAGCTTCTGTGTTTGCTTGTTTGAGACAGGGTCTACTGTAGCTCAGGCTGGTGTGAAACTTTCTAGGTGGAGGATGACCTTTAACCCTGATCCTCCTGCTTTCACCTCCCAAATGCTGGAGGTGCAGACCTATGCCACCACCTCTGGCTATTATGTTTTAAATACTTCTTAAAAGTCAGTGGGGTATGCCCTACTAATGACTGAACAGCAAAGCTAGTCCACAAACAAGAGATTCCTTTCTTTGGTATAGACTTGTGTACCAATTTTCATGGGAGAATGTGAGGCCTAAGTTACATGGAGAACATTCTGAGAATGCTGTATCAGTGATGAATCTAACTTGCTGACCTGCTGTTTCTGAAGGAGTCTGTCCTCTGTCCTCTTTTGACTTGTCTAACAAGCCCTTAAGGGTAAAGTGTCTTCATATTTCCACTTTGCAGATGAGGAAACTGGGGCTCACAGAAGCTAAGTGTATCAGTTTTCTGGCGTAACAAAGTTCTGTCAGCTGGGTGGAAATGTACTGCCTTATGGTTCTGGACCATAAGAGTTTCAAAATCAAGATGTTGGTTGGTTGGTCTCCCATAGAGGAGTTCTGCTTACATTTACATGTTGTTTACCCTGTATGCCAGGTCCAAACTCATGCTTTTTAGAAAGACACTGGTCAGAAGGTAGCAGGGCCTCTACTCACGACCTCACTTGAACTTGATTTCCTCCTTTTGGCTGTGTCTTAGTAAGGTGCACTTTGAGGGGACAGGGTATTCTAAGGTCTTCAATATAGGAATTTTGTGGGGGAGAGTGTCACCATTCAACCCATATCTCTTTCCCTAGAAAGTGGTGGGGACATGATTCTAAGTCAGGTTCCTCCGACTCAAAGAGGAGCTTCTATATGGACCCTAAGAATCTTGTGTGTGAATTAGGCATGGTGTTACATGCAGTCCCAGCATGTGGGAGGTGGAGGAAGGAGGATGTGAACTTCAAGGCCAGCCTTGGCTACAGAGAGAATTCAAGGCTAGCCCGTGCTATGCAAATCTTGCCAAAACCAAACAAAAGCAATCAAAAACCAAACCTAAGCTAACAGAAGAGACAAGAGAAGAGTGTATAAATCACTTCTGCATTTGGTTGTCTGTGGTGCTAGGAAGCAGCTGTGTGCACACCTGTGTCTTCTTGCTGTGAGATCGAGAAAGCCAACATTTAGAGACATCTCTGAGCAGTTTTGTCAATGTGGAGCCTATAAGGGGTCTTGTGTTCAGCATCTCCCCTTCATCTTGTTGATGTTTAACCTTGACTTTCCGAGCCTCTGTTTCTATATTATACCATTGGGATACTACTGTAGACTCTTGGCAGTGAGGACTCAAGGGAGTTTGTGATCTGAAAGTCACACATCATTATGATGCACAGATAAAGCATGCTGTCACAGAAGAGAGAAGGTAACTGTGCTTCCACAAGATCAGGGGTACTAAGGTTTGAATATGAGTTAGCTGCCGTAAGCTCTGTATTGAGTACTTAGTCCCAAGTGAGGGGAAGCGCTTGGGGAAGTAAGTAAGCTATAGGAGTCTCTCTTAGGGAAGTGGTTCACTGTGAGGTGTGTCCTTGGGGACTGTATCTTTTTTCTGGGGTCTTATACCCTTGTCCCCCCCTTATGTCTTCGCTGAGCTGAGTAGTTTTGACACGCGTCCCACTGCCCTGGTATTTGACCCAAGCCTAGGGTCCCAGGACCTGTAGAGTAAGCTTTCTGCAGCCTTGAGCCAGAATGAAACTTTTCTCCCTTGAGACATTTTTATTAGGTGTTTTATCACTGGTGAGAGAAGTTACCAGTTCAAGAGGCTCTCAATCATGCAGGGACATTAGAGTTCCCCAGAAAGCTTTTTATAACCCTAATCACTGGGTTCCATCTCCAGAGCCTCTGGTTCAGGGTTCTGGTCCAGGCCCGGCCCAGGAGCCTGTACTTCTTATGAGTTCCTGGTGATGTTGCTGTCGACGCAGGTCCCACACTCTGAATAGGAAGCAAAAGCCCCCTGGTTTCATTCATAGGTCTGTCCTTCAGTTTCCTGAGAGTCTCTGAAACTCTAAGAAGTAAGGTGTCAGATCAGAGTCCTCTTGGGTTCTCCTCAGATACTCCTTATTTAGGCATGGTGGGTACTTTGATGTTAGTTCCATTGTAGCTGAGGTCAGGGGCTTAGAGGATTCTTTGCCCCCTTTGGCACTGAGAAGACCTGGCCAGAAGCTCCAGGTCTTGGTTTGCTGGGACTGCTGTAGTGAAGTGGTACAGGCTGGGTGACTTCGGTTACAGAGGGTTTCCTTCGACAGTCTGGCCGTTGGAAGTCTGAGATCAAGGTGCAGTCAGGCAGACAACAACCTGGCTGTATCTTCGGCGTCTTCCTTCTGGGTACCCTGATCCCTATGCCATCCTATCTTCGGAAAAGGACACAAACCTATCCTACCCCTCTGATTTCAATCAACATTAATTAGCTCTTTGAAAGTCCCCGTCTCCAGTCTCAACCACACAGAGGTTGTGGCTCCAAGTTGGGTACTGTGGAGATGGATGTCTGTCAGTTTGACTGGATTGAGAAGTACCTAGGTGATGCTCAGAGCAGGCCTTTAGGTTAGTGAGAGAGGCCGCTGGCTGAGGCAGATCACAACAATGGTTCTGATTTCATCAGTGGCTTCACTGATGGATTTGTATTATATGGTTAGGGATGTAATGGAAAACAGTAGGTGGGGGGCTCTGCTAAGGAAGTGCCTTGCCCCTATCTCTAGTCTGCTCCCCTCCATCCCCTATCCTAGCTTCTTGTCTATCCTGATGGGCTGCAACCTCTGTGGTCACAGTAGTGACGAAACTGACCATGGGATAACTCTTGATGTGTTCTCCAACTTAAGAAATTCTTTGCTTTCAGAGGGAGGTATGGTGGTGGCTGAGGCGGGAGGGTCATAAGTTTAAGGCCAGCCCGGGCTACATAAAACCCAGTCTCAAAGTTTTAAAAAAAAAAAAGCTTTCTTATGTGCTTCTTACATTTCCCTTTCCATATCTGTTTTAACTTGCCAAAGAAAATCAGATGTACTTTACTGTAATGGAGACTCTAAAATGCTGTGTGCTTGCAGGGCGGTCTGCATGTTTGAGCTAAGTAAGAAAGAGTGCTAGCTGAGCATGCTTCCCTCAAGCTGTTTAATTGATGGTGGAAAATCTCCCCTAGAATCTTTGGGAGCGACCTTCCGTTTGCCTCTGCTCCAGCTGCTGGGAGCCAGCATACCACTTGGCAAGCAGTATGAAGCAAGTTCCCTGCAAACTGGATTCTCTATCAGGGCTCTAATGCCTCCACCAGCTCAGAGCACACTCTTTCTCCTTTCCAAATAGAAGTTGAGCCTAATCTTCAGTCATTCACATTACTGGTGTTGGAAACGTCTCCCCAGACTTCTTGGATCAGAGGCAGCAGCTGGATGAGGGGAGCCAAGCAAAAGTGTACAGCTGGCCGCACTTCAAGAATGGGGCCAAATCAGCCTCAGCTCAGAGGTGCTTTGTGCATCCCTGAAGTTCATGTCAAGCAGGTGCCTGGTCATGGCTAGTGTAGATTGCAAGGCTCCCGAGGAGTGTGGAGTTTTAAAGCTGATGTGTTTCACCAGCATCTGCTTACGTCTAAACCAAGGTGGCATCAAACTCAACACTCCTTTTCTTCTTCCCCTCCCAAGTCAGCATGGTTTTTGTACAATCAGATCTCCGTGGGCTTAAAAAGTGACAGATAATTTCTTTTAACAATTGCTTGCCCTGCTGGGACCCAGGCACTGTAATCACCACCAGCTGTGTTGTATCAAAAAGGCGTGCTGGTGACTGGGAGACGGCTCTGTTGGTAGGGTGCTTGTTGTACAGGCCTGAAGACCTGAATTCATCCTTAGCATCCATGGAAAAGCTGGGTGTTCTGGTGCAAGTCTATAAACTTAGCATTGGGGAAGTAGAGACAGAGATTCCTTGAGCTTTGTGCCAGCCAGCCTCTCACGAGTTCAGGAGGAGACCCTGTTTTAGAATTGTGGGGTATGATTGAGGAAGACACTTGACTTCAACCCCTGACCTCTGTGTGTCCATGCATGCACACATACAGAAACACAGTGTGCCAAAACTAATAATGATCATTGTAATGATTCTTCATGAGAGGAACCTTGGTGGTGGGTGAGACCAAACCGTGGTGGGTGAGAGACAAATATGCTATGCAGACAGAGCTTAAGTGGAAAGTTTTATTGAGATAAAGTGAGTGGGGGAAGGAAAAGGAGAGCGAGAGAGAGAGAAAGGGAAAGAGGAAGAAGAGAAGTAGGTGGAGTTTCACCTTTTATTTTTTCTTTTTTATTTTTCCATTCAAAAATTTCCACTTCCTCCCCTCCTCCCATTCCTCAAGGAGTTTCACCTTTTAAAGAGACAGGATACTGCCTCCTCTGCACACAGGCGTGATACAGGCACTCTGCAAGGTCCAAGGGGTGGGGCCAGGTGTATCAGGATGCTAACAATCATGTGCTTTCCTCAGTGCATCACTGAAGAAGTGACCTAGACCTTCGTCCAGTTCTGAAAGCTAGAGTTACGGCTGCCTTCCACCCCAAATTATTATGGGTGTGGTTGCTGCAAAAAAACAGGGTGGGGATGGGGACGGAAAGGTAGGGATTTTTTTTTAATGTTTCAAGTTGAGCTGTGATAGTGTCAGCATTATGTTTAATAACAACAGAACAAAATAGCAACAAACACCCAGCCAAGACATGAGATTTTACAAACTTCAAAAAGATATCCAAGAGAGTAATCTGGTTATGTAGATTATTAGCGGTACTTTTTGAAACTGACTCTAAGACAAGGATGATCTTTAATTAGGTCTTTTTGGCATCATGCTTTTTTTTGAGTAAGGTCACAATGGATCAAGAGCACAAACAGTGTAACTCTGGCTGTGTGTCTATCTGGGAATACTGAATTTAATACAGCTTTTCAGGAAAAGGTTATGAGTGTTGGGAATGAGAAGTAAATTTAGGCTGGTCTTGATGGAACACACCTTTAATCCCAGCACTCAGGAAGCAGAGGCAGGGAGTTCACTGTGAGTTGGAGGCCAGCATGGTCTATATAGCAAGTTCCAGGTTAGCCAGGGTTACACACTGAGACCCTGTTGCAAAGAAGAAAAGTGAATTTGGACACTTTAAAAGCGAATGGCAAAATGCTGAGTCATCCCAATACAGTGTCGCGTAATTGAGGAGCAGAAAGAACTTCATCTTCTCAAGAGTATAAGTAACGTACCAAGGTCCCTGAAATTTTTTTAAAATAGTGCTTGAACTAGAGGAGTGATTTATTGTACAAACTGATGGACTGATGGACAGGACAGCAGAGTGGGTTTGCAATGCGGAGAGCTCCCATGTAGTGAGTCCCTCTTCTCTGTTCCTCATCCTTCTCTTTTCCTTCTCCCTCTCTTCCTTCTTTTCTTCCTCCCGCTTATTTAAGCACTTCTGTCCTATTTCTTAATGGACAGGTATGGGAATGTGTGTTGGGAGAGAGGCTGATCCCAGACCCAGTAGTCTTTAAAAAAGTCCTAAATGAGACACATTATTTCAACTCCCTTCCCGCAAGGTGCAGAGACTGTTGTGAAAGGGAGGTGGAGAGAACATAAGAGCTGGAGTGTAACAGGCTTTCTTTGGGCCACCAGCCGGCTCCCAAATCCTGACACGGACACTTGTTATGAGTTATGAGCGCTCAGCCTTATCTTAGCTCTTGTTTTAACCTGTTTCTCTTTATCTATGCTTTGCCTTGGGGCTTTTAACCTTTCTTTCATTCTGTATATCTTGCTTTTCTGTTCTCTGTGTCTGTCTGATGGCTGCCTGGCTTCTGGCCCAGGCTTCTCCCCCTCTTTCCTTAGTTCTCTGTTCTACTGGAGCCTAGATTTCTCCTACTTAGTCTCTCTGCCTGGAAATTCCCCCCCCCCCCATACCTCTACTCCCTGGCTAGTGACCATTCAGCTTTTTATTAGACCAATCAGGTGCCTTGGGCAGGCAAGGTGAAACAGCCACACATCTTTACATCGTTAAACAAGTGCAGCACAAACAACTGTAACACAGCTTTATGCAGTTAAGGTAATATTCTGGTGCATGCAAACAAATGTAACACACCTTCACACAGTTGAGGTAATATTCTGGTGCATACAAACAAATGTAACACATCTTTACACAGTTGAGGTAATATTCTGGCGCATACAAACAAATGTAACACATCTTTACACAGTTAAGGTAATCTGGCACATACAAACAAATGTAACACACCTTCACACAGTTAAGGTAATATTCTGGCGCATACAAACAAATGTAACACACCTTCACACAGTTAAGGTAATATTCTGGCGCATACAAACAAATGTAACACATCTTTACACAGTTGAGGTAATATTCTGGCGCATACAAACAAATGTAACACACCTTCACACAGTTGAGGTAATATTCTGGCGCATACAAACAAATGTAACACATCTTTACACAGTTGAGGTAATATTCTGGCGCATACAAACAAATGTAACACATCTTTACACAGTT
>PVIU01021834.1:0-30701 GCA_004026605.1 Ondatra zibethicus
CCATGCAGTTAAATGTTTTAAGTGCTGCTTAATGGGCCATATTAGTAGGAACATGGAAAAGAGAGGTGCTGAGTATGGTTTGATAAACTGTGGTGAGCAAGATGTTTCAGAAAAGAAGAATGTTAGTGTGTGATCTAGAGACTGGCCTTGTGATATTTTGCTGATGAAAGTAGCTGCTTTTGCCCTTTTCTGAAGAGCCTACATGAGAGTTTTGAATTAATTCCATTGGGAGAAGAAATCTCAAAACAGTATAGTACAGACTCTGTCGTGTGGTTATTAGTGCTTAATCTAATGAAGATTTATAATGAAAAGGAGTAAGATGAGTAGGGTAAATCACAAAATGTAAGATTTAAGGAGAAAAAGTATCAGGAAGTGAAATAGAGCTGAATTCTGTGTTCAAGGAGACAAAAAGATTAAGAAATGGAATAAGGAATGTGATGACCTCAGGGCAAGATCCCACCCAGTTACATTTCCAGTTTGTGAAAAAGAACTAAAGAAAATCTTAGAGCTGTGTGTGGTGGGGCACACCTTTGATCCCAGTATTGGGAAGATAGGGTCTGGTGGACCTGTAAGTTTGAGGCCAGCCTGTCTACTGAGCAAGTTTCAGGGCCACCAAACTTAGGCAGTGAAGGACAGAAAACTGGTAAAAATGTAATTGAAAGAGGGGATCAAATCCCAGCCCCAGAAAGCAGTAGAACTTGACAGTTTGGGCTACACGGTTCTTCCTTTAGAGTTAAGGATAAAAGAAATAAGTTATAGATTTGCCTCCACACCTAAGGAAAACTGCTGAGGCCAGGCATGGTCAGAGGTGTCCCTGAATGGAGGCCTAGTAGAAAGGCCATTGCATGAGGTTATTAAGTTGAAGCCTTGATTGTCTTGGAAAACCCAAGATGTTAAAAATGGTAGAGCCATAGGATACTGAGGAGAGCTGCTAATAAGGAATGGAACCAGTCCAAGAGTAAGAAGCGTGTTGTAGTCAGCAAAGATGAGCATAGTTGGCAATCTGAGGAGCATTTTGACATCAGACATCAAGTTGAAGAACTGGAGTGTGCCCAGTTGGTTTTCAGTCTTGCTTTGGCCCAGTGTTCCCATACTATCCTCCCTTCCCTATGTTTTGGAATGGTAATGTATATCCTGTTCCCTTATATGTTGGAAGTATATGATCTGCTTTTTTTATTTCGATGTTTTACATGTAATTGCATGAATCTTAGAAGATACTTTGAACTTTGTACTTTAGAACATTGTTGAACCCCTGCTAGACTATGGAGACTGTTGAAGTTGCACTAAACACATTTTGCATCATGATATTGTTGCAAGCTTATGGAGGCCAAGGAAGGGAATGTGGTAGTTTGAATGTAATGACCCCCATAAACTCATAAGGAGAGGCACTATTAGGAGGTGTGGCTTTGTTGGAGTGGGTGTGGCCTTGTTGGAGTAGGTGTGGCCTTGTTGGAGTGGGTGTGACCTTGTTGAAGGAAGTGTGTCACTGTGGAGGCAGGCTTTGAGGTCTTTTGCTTTAACTTTGCCTAGTGTGACAGTCACCTTCCTGTTGCCTGCAAGATGTAGGACTCTCAGCTATTACTCCAGCACTCATCTGCCTGCACTCTGCCATGCTCCCTGACATGATGACAGTGGACTGAACCTCTGAAACTGTAAGCGAGTCACCCTAATTAAATGTTTCCTTTATACAAGTTGTCATGGTCAGGATGTTTCTTTACAGCAATAGACACCCTAACTAAGACACCAGGTATGAAATATGATTTACTTTTCTAAATATTTCTAAAAATAGTGAGGAGTATTTCGTTTATTCAATTTTAAAAATTCTTAGTGCTGAAATAATCTTCAATGTATGCCCTTTTATCCTCTTTTAATTCTCTCTTTGGATACTCTTCCTAATGGTGTAGTAGATCTTTGTATAAAAGTTCATCATCTAGTGCTTTGGTGGTCATTGACTCTTCACAGGTCAACTGTTTCCTGGGGTGCTCTCCAGCTTTGTGTTTTGTGGGTGTCATTTATCTCTTAAAGGAAGAATTGTTTATGATTGCTCAAATGCTAAGAGGGTTTGAATTTGTTTCTGCTAAATCATTTTATGATTCTCTCTGTTCCTTTGACCTTAATTTTTTTTTATTTTAGAAAAGGTGATTAAACAAACCATTCAAATGTAACCCTCCATGATACAATTCTCAGACCGTCAGCCAGCATCAACCTTACTTTTCCTTGTTTCTTCTTCATGCCAAATTTTAGGTGGCCTATTTAACAGCTTTCTATTGATTTGGCACCCATTCAGATGCCCAGTCTTCAACTGAGTGTACAGATGGCATTATATATTCTCATCACCTTGAGCTCCCAAGATGTTTTGTAATAATAACAGCAACCTCCCAAGCAGATTCTGTAGAAGCTGCTATATACTAGACCCTCTGGCTTAACAGTTTTCTTTCAGTTTTTGTTCTTTAGGAGATCTAAATGCACACCCAAAATGTATGTCCTTAGGTAAGTTTTTGATGTCTTTTGGGGCTTATTAACTATTGTAGCATGATGGGCCTGCTAGTCGGGGTTTCTGTCCTGTCCAGTTCCTACAGCCGCTTAGCCCCAAAGAAAATCACACAGAGAATCTACATTAGATATAAACTGATTGGCCCATTAGCTCAGGCTTCATATTAGCTCTTATAACTTATATTAACTCAGTACTCTTATCTTTGTTAGCTACATGGCTCAGTACCTTTTTCAGCGGGGCAGGTCACATCCTACTTCTTCCTTGGTCTGGGCAGGACTGCGGAGGAATGGGCTTCCTCCTTCCCAGCATTCTCCTGTTCTCATTGCCCCACCTTTACTTCCTGTCTGGTTTTCCCACCTATTTTTCCTGCCTGACCAATCAGCGTTTATTTAAAACATGATTGACAGACTACAGACAATTCTCCCACACCAAACTATTTCAGGCATTATGCTTTAGATGGCTGATATTTTCCTGATGTTTTTTAAAAAAAGTATTTGGCAAAGTGGTGGTGGCAGTACATGCCTTTAATCCTAGCACTAGGGTGGCAGAGGCAGGTGGATCTTTGTGAGTTTGAGGCCAGCCTGGTCTACAGAGTGAATTTCAGGACAGCCAGAATTGTTGAAGAGAGAAGCCCTGTCTTGAAAAACAAACAAAAATTAATAATAAATAAATAAATAATTTGAGAGCAGAAAAGGTTTCAGTCAGCAATACTACAGAAATGGAAGCCCACAGATTCCAAATTAAGCCTGTTACTGTTAAAGGAATGAGTTTTTAGTGAAAAGACTTGAATAGGAAAGACTGATCGCTATTTCTATGAGATCATCCAGAGTTGAGCAGGAGCATTTCCACATACAATTCATGGAAAGGACATTTAGCCACTAACTTCTGGCAAATAAACAAGCTCCTGCATCCAGCACAATCCATGTTTGCTAATTCAGATAGTGTCTGTGTGTCTATGGATAAATAATTTTAGCATGGTCATGATATGCTAATTGATTCACACATTTCTTAAAAATCCCACAGTTGGTTCTACTAGGAAGGGATGAGCCAACTCCTGCCCATCACTTTATTTAATAGGCATATTTTATATGTGTAAGTGCTAGATACAGATTTTCTTTCCTTGTTTCTAATTCTCCATGTGTTGCTTTAGTTCTTTGCTCACAGAAGAAAAAGAAACCCTAATTTGGAATTGTAGGCTATACTTCAGAATTAAGATCAACACATTTTTTTCTGTGAAAGAGTTGGCAATCAATATTTCAGTCTCTGCTGACTACACAGAATATATGGTACATACTGCTCTCTGTTTCCTTCTCCCTCACTTTCTCTTTTTCCATATTTTTGTTTGATCCTTTAAAAATGCGAAGCCCACTGGGGTTGATATGTAAAATGAAAATTTTTTTAAATAGAAATAATTTTTAAATAGAAAATAAAATCCTTTTCCAAATGCTTTTACAGCACAATCTATAACAGAGTGATATTCAGCAAATGTATTCTGTACCAAACTGAAATTTCAATTTGTACCAATATAGAAAGAAAAAAGTAACTTCTTTCTAACTCAATAATATATCATTGTCAATAAAATCAATGAAAATGATTATTCAAAGTGAAAAAAATAAAAATGTGAAGCCCATTCCATAGCAGATCATCCCATGCTGGATTTAATCTGCAAGCATATTCTACTGATCTTGGCAGCTACTTACAAAATTGGTGGAAATATCTTTGAGGTGATGAGAAGAGTTTGGGGTCTAGCTTCTTGGTGTGTTTCTCAACTTAGAAAACCAAGAATATTATTCTGGGATTGTGTCTTAGAAAAGTTCATTTAGATTCTTTTGAAACTGTCTTTAAATTAATATAGTAGTCAGTTGGGGAAAATATTTCATTTCTTGAATTCTCCTTTTAAATTACTATGGGCTATTTGTTTTCCCTCCCCTATTTTTGACAGTTCTTGAAAGCTCTCTAAGTAGAGCTAAACATTAGAGCATGTGGATTATTCTGTCCTCATCCAAACGCTTGAGGTTATTAATTTCTCTTTGTATAAAAATGTTTTCACAGAATTCCAAAAAGGAGTTAAGCTTACTTCCAGTGGTAGGTAAGTCTTGAAACCCCATGGCTTAACTACTTTATATTATTTTAAGGGCTGTAGAAATTGATGGATTATCATCAAGAAAATGAAAACAGTTTTCAGAACTACTTTACTTAGAGAATTGAGCCTTTCAAAGCATACCCCCTCCCCAAACACCAAGTATTATATGGTTTAATCTCCTGTTATTGCTGCAAAGGGCTTAAAAGACTGTCTGACCAGCATGAGAAAGCAACAGAGCATTAATTGAGCAGATCTAAAATAAGCGAGTTTTACATTTGTTAAGAACATAATGGAGGATGTTATCAAAGTCTCACATGTGGATGAACCATCCCCAGAATGCTTATGAAAATAACAGATTGATGGTAGGAACAAAAATATATGCTTTAACATTCACCAGGAAATGAAACTTATACTATAGTATAAAGTTACCTTCTGACACTTGACTCATCGTTTTCCATACTTGTATATCACTGAAGCAAAACTGAAGGAGACACAAGGCACTGTAGATCCAATACTGAGAATTCTATCTCATGACAAAAGCTGTGAATAAAATGAGATAAAATGAAGGCCAAAAGGGCAATTAGGAGAAAGAAAGAGTAACTGGGAGAGAGAGAGAGAGACAGAGACAGAGACAGAGACAGAGAAAGACAGACAGCTAGGCAGACATTGACACACATACAGATAGGGGTACAGGATTCAGAAGGCCGGTGGTTGTGAAGAGAGCAGTAACAAAAAAAATCCAGCATCTAAAACCCAAGGTCTGTACTCTTTGATAGCAGATCAACACATTCGCTTATTTTGAACTCAGAACTGCAGACATCACAAGTTGTAATTGGTAAACAGTAATGTGAGCTGTTATTAGAGCAGTTGTGATATTTCCTTGTTTTTAGTTAGAAGTTTATTATAAAGAATTTGCAAATAAAACAGAAGCACACACCAAAATTAGTCAGACCCAAAATCTCTAATTTTTTTTATTAAGATAAAAACCAATAGTCTTAAAATTCTAAAAAATTATGTAGAACAAATTTCCAAAAGCTCATTAAAGCTTATGGTATTCTGTAACAAATGCTAAAAAAATGTTTTATTTACTTATTTTTATTGTACATGCATTGGTGTTTTGCCCGTATAAGAATGTTGGAGCCCTATGAACTGGAATTACAGTCAGTTGTAAGTTGTCATGTGGGTGCCGAGAATTGAACCAAGGTCTTCTGGAAGAGCAGCCAGTACACTTAACCACTGATCAATCTCTCCTGCCTATGCCTTTTATTTTTTTTAAGAAGGGAGTTTATTTGATGTGGATTGTCCACAACAATAAAGAGTGTGCATACATCATCCACAGCTGTCTTGTAGAAGATGCTAGAAAAACTATTCACATGTGGGTGAATTCTCAGCACAAAGGAAATTTACCCTGGAGAGGACAAGTGGAGTGAGGGGTGCCTCTGGATTAGACTAGGATGGCAGCAGGTCTCTCTGCAGGAGGGTTTTTAAGAAGAAAAGGGGAAGTCTGAGTCTGTGCTATGGCGAGTTGGTAAATCCTGATTGGACATGATAGGTGTTGTAGTAAATAATGACTTTTGATTACTGGACCTTGATCCTTCAACAGCAGTATTTTGGAGTTTTAGTCAGGTGTAAGGAAGTGGGCAAATCGGGGAATAGATCTTGGACGCTAGTTTTTTTGATTTTTATTTTATTTTATTATTTTTAAAAAATACCAATTCAAATTCCCACTCCCTCCCATCCTCCCACTCCCTCCCCATACCCCCTACCCCTTTCCCCTCCAATCCTAAGAGAGGACAAGGCACCCTGCCCTGTGGCAAGTCCAAGGCCCTCCCTACTACATCTAGGTTGAACAAGGTATACATCCAAAGAGAATAGAATCCCAAAAAGTCAGTACATGCAGTAGGGACAAATCCCAGTGCCAATGTCTTTGGCCCCTCAGTCTGCCGCAACTGTCAGCTACATTCAGAGGGACTAGTTTGATCCCATTCTCAGTGCTAGTTTTAAAAATGTAATCCAATGGTCTAGCAAGGGAGAGAGAACAAGAGTCACTGAAACCTGCCAGAGCCATGTTTGTCATGTTTGGGTCTGTTAGAGAGCCCTTCACTGAAAATCTTATTCTTTGTGAAGTAGGGAGATGCTACTTTATTTGGAGAGTATATGACAAGTGAAAAAAAATGCTTCTTCACCCATTCTTACAGAATTTGTTTTCTATTTGTCCTCTTTGCTCCAGGTACTAGAGATAGAGTAATAAATAAAACAGTATGATTTAATGCAACTTACAATCATCAGGGTGTAGGAAAGAAAAAACAATACACATAGCTAAAGAAGAACAAGGTAATGTACACAGGTTAGAGAAATTCTCTGTAAAAGGCCATTTCAAGACAACCTTGAGAGCATGTTGGGCGTTGGCTTTGCATGTCAATCTGACAGCCAAAAGGAGCCTCAGTGTATGATCCATGACTATTCTGGGTGTTTGTGTCATGGCATTTTTGGATGAAATTGATATATTTGTATTAGTAAAATATTTCAGATGGGTCTCTTTATTTTGTGATTGGGACCAACCAATTAAATAGCAGCCTGAATGTATGAAAAACTGACCTTCCATGTGTAAGAGAGCATTCCTTTGGTTTGACTGATTTTAAGCTTGAACATGCACTGTTTTTACATCTTTGTGCTATATTGGAAACAACAGTGCTTCCCAAGTCTCAAGCCTGTAGACATGTGAACCAGAATCACACCACTGACACTTCAGTAACCCCAGCTTGTTTGGGTATTTTCTTGTTTCTGTCTCTCTACCTGTCTCTGTCTTTGTGTTTCTTGTCTTTATTTTGTTTTTTTCTTGCTGTTATATCTCTGTCCTGCTAACATGCACACACACACACACACACACACACACACACACACACATACACACACACATACACACTCTATGTACAAAGACAATGTTTATCTCTGTAGATGTAAGTTTTCAGATTCCTATTAGGCATTCAGTCAACACTGTATAATATTTCTCAGTATAAGGGAGGTCAGACCTGCAGAGATATGAGAGGAAATAGTCTAAAAGCTGCAGGATTTTTAAAATGATGATAGATTTTAATTATGAGCTACAGATAGACTTAACCTGTAGAATAGTCCTATATATTAGGCATTATCAATATGAGTTTTCAGGTGAATACGTGGAGGCATATGAAATGGAATATATTGCTTAGAATCTACTTAAAGTCAACGAGTGGTGGGGTTGGAATGTGTACTGAGGCAGGCCATATACCTTTTCTATTTTTTAATTTTATTTTATAAGATAACAAATTATTCTTTTTCATTTTGCATACCAATCCCAGTTCCTACTCCCTCCCCTCCTCCCATTCCCTCTACCTTCTTCTGAACCCCACCCCCATCCACTCCTCAGAGAGGGTAAGGTACATTGCTTTGGGGAAGGTCCAAGGCCCTTTCTACTATATCTAGGCTGATCAAGTTATCTATCCAAGGAGAACACATTCCCAAAAAGCCATTACAAGGAGTAGGGATAAATCCTGGTGCCACTGCCTCTGGTCCCACAGTCTGCCCTAGTCATACAATTGTCATCCACATACAGAAGGTCTAGTTTTGTCCTATGCTGGTTTCTTCCCTGTCCAACTGGAGTTGGTGAGCTCCCATTAGCTCAGGTAAACTGTTTTAGTGGGTGTCCCCATCATGGTCTTGACCACTTAGCACATGTTTTCACTCCTCCCACTCTTCAACTGGACTTTGGGAGCTCAGCCCAGTGCCCCACTGTGGGTCTCAGCAGGCCACATTCTAGAACCATGTTACAATGCACGATGCTCTGTCACCTTGTGAGATTCCTTAGAAACTCGATGCATTTAGAAAAGAACATTAAGTGTTTATCTTAGAATAATTCATTTTATTATGGTTAGGAGAATGAGGAAAAGTCAGTAAATGAGATCAAGATAAAATACCAGTGACATAAGTGGGGACCTTGGTGTGGTCAAAAACTGAGGAAGGAGAGCACTTCAGTGAATGAGAACTGAAGAGTCATTCTCTTGCTGGAACATACATGGTGAAGATACCAGACTTTCCAACATAGAGTCTCTGGAAAAGTCTTCTTAAAGAAGACTTTTAAGAGAAACTGGGCCTATCAGAGATTTTGAAGACTTCCATCCACTAAAAGGATCCACGGCTCTTTGTTGAATGTCAATACTCGGAAGACCAAATGAAGGATGAGCCAGTATCATCATCAACATCAGCAGCAGCAACAACAAAATTCAACTCCCCTCAAAGGGGATAAGAGATAGTATATTTTGGAGCCAAATATGAGTGACTTTGGATTATGAACACAGATTAAGGTTACCTCAAATGCCATATCTCCACCATGAGGACAAAAGTTTTAGTAATAGAACAAAGAAGATATTCAAGCAAGACCCTTTAAAAATGCATTAGTGGACCTTCAAGGTGGGTGACAACAGATTAGGGAAATGTCTGTCCCAGGCCTCAGATACTACCTGATGACATTTTCAGTTTTGGGATTGCTGGAAGCTATGCATTGATATGTGCATTCTGAGAGGATTTACCTAATAGATATAAGGATGTGAGGTCATATACAGAGGTAGGAATCAAACAGCTGTTGAGCAGAATGCCACCTCTACACAACCATTGAGGTTCCAGTCAACCAATCCACCTTATAGGATGTTTAATAAAGATGTAGACTTTTTTTTCTGGTTACACATGTGATAAGCATTAAATGTACTCGAGAAATGACTGTTCCAAAGGATTCAGGGATGGGAGTAAAGAGACTCCCACTTGACCAGTAGGGTATATATATACATCATAAGGAAAGGACAACAATAAAGTGTGTTAAAGGATTGACTATGTGCCACAGATTCAAAGTGATGCAACAGACCATATACATAAAAGACAAATCGGTTTCTTGGTTTGTTTTCTTCAAGCAACTAATCTATTTAAAGAGAATGAGAGAACAATAGAAAATTACTGTTGGCCACTATCCTAATAATTGATGAAGACAAGAATTATTCATGTCTGTGAAACTCAGTCAGGGAACTTTACCAAATAGCAGGATATTCACACAATTACCATTTGCTTCTCCATAAATCTTTTATCAGTTCAAACCCAAAGTGAAAAATTTGAAGTAGAAAATCATGACACAAATCATTCCAAGCAGTTCTAAATGGGACTGTCCAGCTAAGGAGTTATTTCCAGGTAACGTGCAAACTGACATCACTTAACTCTTAAAGCAAAGCTCTAACTGGGGCATTGCATCATCTTATCCCTGGGATCCATTCATACCAAACAGGTATAAGATGTATCTAATAATCAGTCACACCATTTCAAAATAAGGGTGTTTCTGCACAGTTGATGTGGGATTCCCATCTGTATGCTGTGAATAACATTGGTAAATGAAGAAACTGGCTTGGCCTGTTGTTAGGACAGGCAGGGGAAACTAAACTGAATGCTGGGAGAAAGGAGGCAGAGAGAGAGAAGCCATGGAGCTGCCACTGGAGTCAGATGTGCTGAAACTTTGCTGGTAGGCCATGACCTCATGGTTGATGCACAGATTAATGGAGATGGGTTAAATTAAGGTATAAGAGTTAGCAAATAAGCTAGAGCTTAATGGGCTCAGCAGTGATTTAAATAATATAGTTTCTGTGTGATTATTCTGTGTCTGAGCTGCTGGGAAGCCGGGAAACAAAACAAGTTATCCCCTACAGCACATAGTGCCTGACTTGATGCTGAAAATATCAAGGTCATGGTTGTGAGTGTTCAAATAACTAAATTAGAGGCTAAGGCAACATGACCAATAGATAAACATTGTGGTCTTATATTTTCTTTGGTCATGAATATTTTATTGGAGCAACTGACAACATCTGAATGAAGCCTCTGGTTAAGAGGAAACTTGTTACTTTGATAAGTCTTGTGTTTTAATAATTTGGTTGCATCCAGTCAGATATTCTTCATGTTATCTAAATATTAAACATCACTATAGCAAGATGTGAATAGCATCAAAATGCAGTGTATAAAATTATTTTTTTTAACTTTTTATAGACACTTTGTGGAATTCACACCATGCGTCCCAATCCCATTCATCTCACTGTCCCCTTACCTCTGCCTTCTGCCCTGTGACCTCCCTGCAAAACAAAATAACATTTAAAAGTGTTACTGATTTTGTAATTTCCATATCTGGTCTTTGGATTTAATTTGAGGAGATGGCAGCATTGTTCCGGGTATGAGATGCTCATACCTCCATCTCTGATAAATTTTCTAAAATGTCTAACGCAGTGTATCACATGTTGATGATTATTAACTTTTATCTTATATTGAAATGAATTTCAGTTTTATTCAGATATATAAATAAATAAATTTCAAACAAAAAATAATAAAAGTGTATTAAAAAATAAGGGAACAAAAATATCTGGACATGGAAACTGTAGGGTGGCCCAGTAAGTCACATGAATATCTCTTAGTCCATATATCTTAACTTGTAAGTGCTCTTTGCCTTGGATCATAGGTCTGATTTGAGGCCTCTGGCTTCTGCTACCCTAACAATCCTGGCATCTCACTGTGTCATCGAGATCCTGTAGTTTTGGATCTGCTGATCTGACCTCTTCACATACTCTTCTCTAGCAGTTCATAGATGAGGTAGATGTTGAAATTCTGAAAGAACTAATAAATATTATATCAAAACAAATTAAATAAATACCACCATGGCTAAATTTTTTGTGATACCAATTGAGAATAATGACACAGGAAACTCTTCAGGTAACTTTAAGCTCACTCAAACCCGCCACTGTCCCTTCTCAAGAGTGTAACAGATGTATCACGGGGTCACTATTTTAATGAACTTTCACAGTTTGTTTGAGAAAAAATGATGCAAATATAAGTTCAAATTTCAATATATGCCAACATGTAGCAAGTAGATAATAAATGCTTCATGCACAACATTATAGGGTGGTATTATGTTGTGAGAAGGCAATTAGAACCATGGCACAGTAAATCCACTTGCACTTAGAGAGTGGAGTTCACTAAGCTCCTTCTCTTTCCTAAGCTTCAGTTTGTCTATCTTTGACAATCATTTCTTACATTGCTTGTTGATATGTTAATTGCTGCCTCTGTCTGCCCTCTGGATGCCCTTTATGCAGTCAAACCCATATCAACTTCAGTCAACATTAATGTACAACATCACAGGCAGATAGATGTATGTGAATAGAATAAATGAAGATTATCAGGAATATAAGTTATTTTTCTTGAGGTTTATGTTTTAACATTGAAGATGAAAGTTCTGATGTGATGAAGATATTCCAAACAGAGATGAGCTGATTGCAAACAGTGCAATATGAAAATAATTGATATCCTTGTCATCATTAAAACCTGTGCCACTTGTGGGGCTTTCTAATGTGGAGAGAAGAACAGAAAGAATAAAGTGAGCCAAGCTTTGAAGGGAATGTAGCCATCTTGATCTTGTTGCAATGAGTAGGTTTTACAGAGAGAACTTATCTTGTCTTACAGTGGGAATTAAGTAGGCTTGTCAAATGTTGAATTCTATACAAAGAGGTTGAATCTATCTAGCATGTAATTTAGGGACACTGTAAGAGTTTCTAAGAAGAGGTGCATATCCTAAGCGTAAAATATATTAACTTAAAATCAACAGTGACATCAAAGACAAGACAATAAACTGGGATGTTCTGATATAAAGAAACCAAGTCTGTTTACTCTTAAATATATTTTAAAGAATTAGCATTTGCTAATAGTTCTTATTTAAATAATCAATTTATATAATTATTTTGCCACATATGTCTAAACTTATGCAAAAAAATCTTGAGAAAGGCTTACTCTAGAGATCTGGGGGTTTTATGTAACCCCTATCATCATTTTAATTTAATTGCAATTAAGATATTTGGGGCATTTCCACAAAACATATTAATGACCATCATGGTTATAGTTACCCAGAAGCAACAGATATGTCTAGAGAAACTTATTACTTTATAAAGAAGTTCATCTCTAAGTGTCTTCTGGACACAATCCTCTTGCAGTTAGGGTCCTTGTTATGTCTCCAGAGTCTAACAGGATTTATAAATGGACTTAGGAAATGTGAAACTGGTGCATTTCAGATGGTGGCCATATGTCATCTGTTCCATGCTTACTGCACCCATAAAACACCTTATTTTTGTACATGTCCTTAGGCAATGCCTTACTTCCACATATAAATAGGAGAGAGATTGGTTGTGGAAAGCTAAAATAGATGATCAAGGTAGGTGGTAAATGTGAGGGGGATGCAGAAATGGGGGATACTATCTACAAGTGTTTCCCAAGGTTTACTTCTTAAGGGGCAGGGCCAAAAGAAATAACCCCGATTAGACTCATGAGGACTTTGTTGATTTTCTTTGTGAATTCATCTCTACCTAAATAATGAGATGGTTCTTTATAAACCCACAGTGCTGCAAAAGCAGTCTGTGCCATATAAGCAAGGAAATTGCAGAAATACTAAGATATTTTTATGGAAATTATTTAGGTATGCTGTCAGTCATTCCTGTACAGTGATGTATATTAGGGGCATTACTAAAAAATAAGTAACAATAAAAAAACCCATAAAACAACACGATGTAATTATAGTAAATAGAGTTTCAAGTCCAGTTGATATGAGTTTTCTTTTGAGATGGGAGAGACAAGTTATTTCCTGTGTATTTTAAAGGCTTCCCTCAGGGAAGCAGGGAGCTCAGGGCCTTGGCATTCCAGGAGACTGTGCAGACTTCTGGAAAAGCATGTTTCCACATAGCAGAGGCTGATACACTAGCGCAGGGCTTCAATCTCCTCTGCCGATCACGGTAGGTGACTTAAGAGCCTTAAGACGATGATTTGTCACTGAGTGCCAAGTGTAGTTCTTCGAAGGGACTAGCAGATGAAGCAGAAAGAAATCATATCATGTGCCATTCTTTGTGCAGGGGGATGCAAAATACTCAGTTGTTCACTCAGAAATGAAGTGTGGCTTTAGGACTGATTTTTACCATTTACTCAGGCTCCCACATTCTCAGTGTTGGCATTTTAATTATTAAGAAAGAGAGCAATGAGAGGGTATCTTAGTCACTTTTCTATGGTGTGATGAAACACCATGATGAAGGCAACTTACAGAAGAGTTTGTTCTGGGCTTAGGGTTCTAGAAGTATAATATTCTATGATGGTGGAGTGATCATAGCAGGTGAAAGGCAGCTGGAAGCTCACATCTAAATGATTATGGTAGTCAATTTTGCCTGCTTTATTGGGTTAAGAAACACCTACATGAGTAGTAGAGTACACCTGGATTATCAGTGAGATAATGTCTGAAGGGGATTAATTATGGATGAGATAAAACCTGCCCTGAGTTTTAGTGGCACCATAGTCTGAGGCTCCAGGAGGACTAAAAGGTAGGGAAAGTACAAAGTCAATGTATATGGATACCCTCCTGTTGTAGGAGGCCACTTGTTTGTTTCTGGCTGCTCAGCTCTGAAATAATCACATAGAAACCATATTATTTGCAATACTGTTTGGCCAGTAGCTTAAGCTTACTTCTGGCTAATCCTTATATCCTAAACTAACCCATCTCCATTAATCTGTATATTGCAACATGGCTGTGGCTTACCAGCAATGTTTTGGAATGCCTGTCTCTGGTGGCAGCTCCATGGTTACTCCCAGACTCTGCCTTCTTTCTCCCAGCATTCAGTTTAGTTTTTCCTGCCTAGCTAAGTTCTGCCTTGCTATAGGTCCAAATCAGTTTCTTTATTAATCAATGGTAATCACAGCATACAGAGGGGAATCCCACAACACCTCTCCTTTTCTGTCTAAATGAAAAGGAAGGTTTTAATTTTAACATAGTAAAATTACATATACAAAAGAGGTATCAAGCAAGAATTACAGTTACAATATTTGTATGTATTTTATCTTTGTCATAACTAAGGAAAACTATAATTATAACTGTATTTTTTTCAACTTCATCAAAGACTTCAGAAGGACAATAGGAAGTGCATTGTAATTCTGAATTCTAGAATTGACAGAGACATCTTGCTGCCTGGACAATCACCCAAGGTTCTTTTGTACCATTGGGACATCCATCTTCAGCCTACAGACCCATAGTATCCTGCAGACTTTTCCATGAAGCAGGAAATTTCAAAGACAGTTCTGCCTATATTGGCAGTTTGTCAGTCACTTTTTTCTGTGTTCTTCAGAATGTCTTGAAGACTTTTTTATGTAGCAGGAACCCTAAAGGACTGTTTTACCTTCTTTAGGCAAGTTCAGCAGTCATTTCTCTGTGGGTCCTACATGCCCAGTTCTTACAGCATAACATCAAGCAATCCAGGCAAGAGTAGTTTCTTGCCCAAATGGCTAACCAACTCCATAAAGAGCCTCTTTGATACCCATTATCCTCTTGAAATAGATTGGTGCTGCCAGGAACAGATGTGTCTCATTGTCATGAAAAGTCCTAAGTTATTAAAACACTTTAAATGCCATATTCCAAAGGTCTCTGAAAGATTTGAAAAATACCTTTGAACTTAAATATATCTCTATATATCTAGAAAACCTAACTAACATGACTACATGATTCAAGCTTCACTATTATAGATGATTATCTATTAATTCTATTTCTTAATTATATATTATATTTTTAAATGAGCTGTACAAACACAATAGCTTAATCAAGAGCATTATATATATATTTGCATATATATACAAAATTGATCTTAAATTTGTATCACTAGAGCAAGATCCATACCAATGCAAATTATTCATATCTATAGCATATCCCCCTTTAAATGTGAACAAACATTTATAGACATATTTGGGAATTTGGGAATTCTCTCCAAATTGCTTCCTGCTATTTGTTAGGCAAAGTAATTTTTGGGGGTGATCACAGCAACATTTTGGGGGGTCTTGGTCTATGAAACCACATTAGTCTGGAATTAATCCACAGGTTCTCATCTTCTGTGGAAACAAAAGAACCTCTTTTCCAAAGCAACATATCCTTAGACCCAAACTTGGAAGTCAAGAAACCTTTAGAACATGCATGTTGGTTTAAGCTTAGCTGCCCATACAATGAAATGACCCTCTGTACTTAGCTCATTCACATTCAAAAAATTCAAAGAAAATACAATATTATGCATACTCCAGACCCTCTGTTTATATTCCATCTTTACGTGGCTTATTTTTCTTTATTTCTTACTCTGTTTCTTTAAAGACTTTATTTTATTTTTTAAAAAACCATTTACTTTTTTTAGGACTATACTCTTTTTCTCTCCCAAGCCTACATACATTTATCCAAAACTCTGACCCACTTAGAGGTCTTTTTTTTTCTTCTGAATCTGTCTTTATTGTGTATCTGTAATCCTTTTCTGACCAGAAATACTTCTTAAAAAACTAAGCAACAATACTACGACTTAGGCTGTTTTGCCTTTTGGCTCTACGCAGTCCAACATGTTGGAGGAGGTTGGTTCATTGCCTCTGAGATCCATTCTCTCCCCCCAGATCCAGAGTTGGGTTGCAACGTGTCTGTGTTTCCATTAAGCAAGTTGTAGCACTCTTCTCAGAAACCCCATTTAAATGCTCCATAGCCAGACCTCCAGAAAGAGTCAGAATTGACACTGGCAGCAAGGCCCAGGAATCCACCATTTCAAAACAACATGGCTTTTGTTCTGCTACTGCTGAATCGGGAAGACCTGTCTTAAAGGAGCTGCTGCATGCCGCCAGCAAACAGAGCCCATTTGGGGGAAAAATGTGGTTAAACATTGTCTTTTAGTGTCTAGAATTTCTTTCCAAGCCCTTTATGTGGATTTAGCTAGCACACGTTGTGGTGCCAATTTGTTGTAGGAGGTCACTTGTTTGTTTCCAGCTGCTCAGCCTCAAAATAATCAAACAGAAACCATATTATCTGCAAAACTGTTTGGCCAGTAGTTTAAGCTTATTTATGTCTAACTCTTATATTCTAAACTAACCCATCTCTTTTAATCTGCATATTGCCACATGTCTGTGGTTTACTGGCAACATTTCAGAATGTCTTTCTCTGGCAGCAGCTCCATGGCTTCTGTCTGACTGTGCCTTCTTTCTCCAGCATTCAGTTTAGTTTTTCCCACCTAGCTAAATTCTGCCTTCCTATAGGTCCAAAGCAGTTTCTTTATTAATCAATGGTAATCACAGCATACAGAGGGGACTCCCACATTACCCTCATTTTCTCTGTGTTTGGAGTTGCTCATTGCTTGATTTACTTTACAAATTTTCCATGTTCTTAAATTCTTTGTTCTCATTATTGAGTTCTTAAATTCATCCTCAAATCTTATCATAGCCTTCTTTGGGGCTCTCCACAGGTATTAGAACCCTGCTACATATCATTTGACCTCCTAGGCCTTTCTCTTAAATCTGGATAGGATCCTTCATCCACTAAAAATCTTGCATTCTATGTGACTGTAAAACCAGGACCAAGTCTGCCACTGATTTTGGACCTTTGTACCTTTGACGAAAATGGTCTTCTGAATGGCTGAATGCAAGGAAATACTTCAGAGGATCCCCAGTGGTCTTTTTTTTTTTTTTGAGAGAGAAAGTCTCTCAAATGCACTTGATGTTGGCCTTGTTATTGGATTGGATTTGGAACAAGCTTGAGATACCGTCAAGGTATCTTTCCTTTTGTCTCAATGTAAATAATTTGCCTTTTTTGAAAATGACTCTAATATCTTCAGAAACTGTGACATATTTGTGTCTGTTATTTTTGACCATACTGAAAGCATTTGGAGTCTTTTCACTCTACTTTTAAATGTTGCAGTTCTCACTGTAAGTCTGGTTAAATGCAGTTGACCATACATATGCTGCACCCTGAATCCCAGATTGCCTTGAAACAGCCTTCTTCAGATCAAATGATTGATCACATTTAAACTCACAGCTTGAAAAGGTCAAAATGTGAACAAGTCCCAGGCCAGAATCTAAAATGAACTGTTTTTAATCCAATTATCAATAAAATCCTTGACCCTATCTGAAACACTGCTTTCTGCACTGAGACACAATCAGATTCATTCATTAAGCTGGTCTTAAGGCATTCTAGGGATTCACTAGGGCATGACTCCAAACTCCTCCACATCTATTCTCCAAACCAGTTCCAAAGGCATAAGAGACACTGGGCAGATGGACTAAGGTTACCTCTTGTTTTCAGAAGCTTCAAGTCATCATAGTAGAGCAGAGAAAGTGTGGGAGATAAGATCACAGTCACACATCCAGGAAGCTGAGGAGAGAATACTGGCACTAGCAGGCTTTTCCCATTCCCCTCATTTATTCCATCCTGGCTCCCTGTTTAAAGAATGATGTGGCCTTCACTTGGAAAGAGAGATTTCTCCATTCTTAGCTAATCATAGCTGGAAACACCTTTGCTGTCACAACCAAGAATTGATAAATCTTAGGCACTTCTACCCCAATCAAGTAGACAGTAAAAATTAACCACCACAATCATGGCAGATATTTTGAGGAAGTTTATTTGGTTCTTATCACATATTAGTACATCATTTTTTTTTTATTTTTCAAGACACTAGTACATTTTTAACATCGAGGAATGAACTAATAACATAACAGTAATTTGTTTTGTCTATGTTATTAACAATATACAAAGTAAGTAGTTTGACATCAGCTTTCCCAGATAATACATTCAGTAATGCAGATGTCTTGAGTCATCTTTGTTCCTCTAAGTAACTGCTCACCCATCTTCTATAAAGAACTGCAGTAAAACTCACTGGTTCACCAGTTGGACTATGATCTGTTTTAGATTTCCTATTTGTGGTGAATAGATGTTATCTCCTCATGAATACTGTCACACAACATGAACATCTAAATACGTTTGAATAACCAACACAGCATAATTGTGAAATGTTTAGGTGCATCTTCAAATGATACAGGTGCAGCTGAGAAGTAATGTTTTTCTTACTGATGAAACCTATGTCTTCTCTGCTATGTCATATACTGCCAGGAATCTGTCAGTGGGGGTCCATTCAATTATGGTGCTTAGTTCTTTCAGATGGTTTCCTATGATATAATTAAAGCAGTAATAAACATCAGAACATTTATTATAATGGGGGAGGGTAGAGCTTGTATAAAGGACACAGAGTGCAAATTGTGTGTTAGGGGAAAGTTATCAAAAATGTGTCATGATTTACTCTGTATTCTTCACTCTATTTGGAATCAGGGCTAATGGCAACCATAATATCACTAATGTAATGATGTTACATATATGAAGAGCACATGTATACATATATGTGCAATATCTCAATTTTAAACAAATTTAACTTTGTAGACACATTTTATGGCTCCTCCTCCATTTTTTCTTTATATTTAAGGGTTATACCATATATACCGTGATGGTATATATAGGCAGAGTGAAATGATCTCTAAAGTTGTCAATTTACATACTTCTCATTTCACATAGTTATTATAGTACAACTTCTAGGTCTAATGCCGGAGTCATTTGTTCTCAATACCCAGTGCAGCCATAAATTTACCACCCCTTTACCTTTTTTTAACCACCTATCTCTGGAAAGTGAAGCTTCTCTTATTAAGGTTGAGAATAGTATATGTCTAAGGGTATAAACACACATATTCAGAAGGAAACTTTTATTCAGTAACAACAGTATTTAGTTCCCCTCCCCAAAGGCTTATCTTTCTGACCATGAGTTACTTACCAGAATTATAGTACTAAGCATGACTTCCTCCCCAAGGATCAGGTTTCAAACCTATAATGACAGTATCACAGAAGTAGGCATCTTGCTTGAGAGGTTGATCTGTAGATTATAGAATTCACAGCTGGGTAAGATCATGATTCCTTTTCTCCTTCACTTCTGTCCATAGCCTGTATAGCAAAGCACTTTCCAGGACTATGAGAGTTAGCCAGGAGGGAGAAAGCTTCCATTGCTGATTTACCTCAGCTTCTTTGCATCATGCACCCAAAGGTGAGCAGTCTCTTCAGAAGTATGGTCTTATCATATAGTTCTGGTGGATGTCTGTGATGGCTTGAATGAAAATGCCCTCCACAGACTCATAGGGAGTGGCATTACTGGAGGTGTGGTCTTGTTGGAGGAAACGCGTGACAGGGGGCGGGCTCTGAGGTTTCAGAAGTTCAAGCTAGTCCCAGTGTCATTCCTGTTGCCTGTGGATCAAGATGAAGAACTCCCAGCCCCTCTCCAATACTATGTTTGTGTGCATTCTATCATGCTTCCTGCCATGTTGATAATGGGCTAAACCTCTGACCTGTAGGTCAGCTCCCTATTAAATGTTTTCCTTGATAAGAGTTGCTGTGGTTATAGTGTCTGTTCACAGCAATAGTAACCCAAACTAAGACAATGCCTAAAAGAAGAAGAAGAATATTTAGTGCCTGGTGGAGGGGGTTGGCAGCTCCTGGAACCTTTCTGTACAGTTCAAGAGGATGTATCCCATGGTGAAGATTGGTATTTTTGTTAAGTAACTCACAGCTCCTAGAATTGGCATTTTGGAGCTATGCAAGGCATTTCCCTTCAAACTACTTTTTAATGATAAATGTATATTTTAAAAATTTGGTTATGAGATACTAAATTTATGGATGACTTTTTCATGCCTTCTTTATTTTGGTTATCTGTTTCCCTTACCTCTTCATCTCCCCAACTCCCCGATAATCTTCCTACTTTCAAGCGGTTTTTCCAGTATTTTCCCTTTCTACTTTTATACTACCTGTGTTCTAATATCCTTACCTCCATTAAGGAATCTTCTTCCTCATGGCCTCTTCTTAGTTCCCTGGATTCTACAGGTACTCCAAAGTGATTACACAAAATGAGAAATTTGATGGTAAAAGCCATATATAAGGGAGAACATGTGACATGTGTTTTTCTGGGTCGAGTAATCTTACGCAGTATTGCTTTGTATGGTTGTTGTTGTTTTTACAGTCCCCCCTATTCATTTAGAAATGTCCTAATTTCATTTTTTAACAGATGAATAAAATTTCATTGTATATATGTACCACATGTTCATTATCTATTCATCAGTGAATAGATGTGTATCCTTTGATACCAACTCTTAGCTAGCATGAATAGAGTAGCATTGAACACTGGTGAAAAGTATTTCTGCAGAAAGATGTATAGTCCTTTGGGTATGTGGCCCAGAGTAGTAGAGGTGGGACATATAATAATAACTTCTATACTATGTCCAAGTACCTGCTTGCTTTTATCTCCCCCTCCCTTTCTCCTCACTCTTCTTTTTCATCCACTCCCTTCTTCAATCTTCCCTTTCAGTATTCTCTTCTCTCACTTTATTTATTCTTCCTTCTCCTCTTCATTCCATCTCTTTCTTTTCTTCTATGCCTTCATTTTTCTTCTCTTTCTTTTTTTTGAGCAAGCAGAAGAAAAATAAGCTAATATTTTTCAAGGATAAATCTGATAAAATAATGTTTCTCAGGAAACCTCATAAATGAAACTGGTTAATTTTAACACTATGAAAATCCATCAAAAATGAAGGATGTTTTACTTCTCTTGTGAAAATTCTTTGCTTAATTGTCAGCTCCCATGAAAGGAGAATCTATTGTGAGCAGTATTGTGCTGCCCTCCCTCTATGTTTTTAGACTTCATGCTGAATGAGATAATCATGTAGTACAATCAATTTTATGAATATTTTATTCTAGGATGTTATGTGTAACTATAAAATATGCTTGTTTCATTATTCTTACAGAGAGAAACAGGTTCTGGCAAACTCTTAACAATATTTAAGTTGTGGAAAATTATGGGACATTTCATTTTAAAGATATGTAAATGCTAAAAATGGAAATGAGTCAGATTTTCATAAGCATTAACAATGTTGATAATATTGGCTAGGAAAGACTGTATCAAAGCCTTGAATATGTTCATAAAGATATCAAAGGAAGAGGAATATAGCCTCTGACTGTGTGTTTTATGCTTATGATGATCAGGATTCTCAATCATTGCCTAAGTTATGGAATAATTTAAAATTCTCTTTTGTTTGGGAACTTATTTATATTTATAAGTATACACTTCCTTTTCCTGTTTTATTGTCAAAGTAACTTACTGTCTTATTGTAATGTAGCAAGAAGAACTGCCTTGAAGACAAGCTAGGCTCTCTAATAAAGTACTACGCAATACAATGCATTTTGTGGACTCTTCCAACTGTCAAGACTCTTGTAATGCATCAAAGTTAAAAAATACACAGCAATTGTGTTATTAATTATGAAGCATAACTGAAATTGCTGAAACAAAATACTTTTACATCTTCATGAAAAAGCCTTGGAATAAAGTAATAAGTTTTAATTAGAGAATAAATTTTACTCCATAAATGTGGTTGTTCTGAAATGAAAGCAGACATAGAGTTAGTGTATGCTATTCAACACGGATGTAATGGCTAAAAGCTTGCTTTTTTTTTTATTAGTCAGGGATCTCCAGAGTAACAGAACTTATATAATGAGTCTCTATATATAGAAAGGAGATTTATTAAAATGACTTAAAGGCTGTGGGCCAACTAATCAACAATGCCTATCTGTGAATGGAAGGTCCAAGAATTTAGTAGTTGTTCAGTCCACAGGGCTGTGTGTCTCAGCTGTTCTTCAGTTGAGAATTGGAATTCCAAAAGAGGTAGACTTTAATGACTGTGAAGGAAAGAACTCACTAGTGAGGGCAAGAGCAAGCTGCCAAGAGTAGAGAGAACTTCCTTCTTCCATGTTGTTTATATAGGCTGCCAGCAGAAGATGTGGGCCAAATTGAAGGCAGATTTTCCCACCTCAAAATCTGAATTAGAAATGGCTCTTCCCACTTCAAATTATTTAATTAAGAAAAATCCGTACCTGGTGTGCCCAGTCATTGGGGTCTTAGTTAATTTCAGATGTATTCAAGTTGACAACCGAGAATAGTATAATTATACCTTCATCTTCCAGAGTGCTGGTTTCAGGAGTTGAAAGTATTGGAAAATGGTAGTGTTTCTACAACTAGAAACCAATTTCTTGATTTCCTATCAAGGTGAATGTAGTAATTCTACTGAGTTTTTGGGCTGAAGCCACCATGATGTTTATTGTCAGTTTCTCTTGTCTTCCTCCACTAATTCCTGTTTAATCCACAGACTCAAGTGTTTTATTCTGCTCAGGGTCCTATAATAAAATATTGGTTTGCTGGATTTAAACCAAGGGGTTTTTTTTTGTTTTGTTTTGTTTTGTTTTTTCCTGCTGTCCTGGGATCAAGAGTCTAAGATTAAAGTGCTTAGGACTTTTCTTTTGGACTGAAGTCAGTGGCAGCTTTTCTGCCTGGCACATGAACAACTCCAGTTTTCTTTTTCCTACCTAAGGCACTGCACAAGCCATTGCCTCTTTGAATATTATTTCTTATGCACTCATCACACTGTCTTCTCTTTATCATACAAACATCAATTTAATTTCCATCTACTTTGCAAAGAAATTTGGAGCAGACTCTATTGAGAGCCAATATTCCCTTCTACCATCTTCTATTTTGCCTGTTGCTAGTATGTTGTGCCGAGCATTAATGTTAGCTGAAACAATTGTTCTTCACTGTCTTCTTCCTTGGTTAATCTGTGATTCTCTTGACTATCAATTTTCAGGGCAAAGGCCCTGTCTGACTTACTCCATCATTCCCAAGTCAAAGAATATACCCGGCACACAACTTACACTTCATTCTTTCCTGTTGACAGGAACTTTTTGAATAAAGAATTGCTAAGGTTTGGATTTATGTATTAATAAAGTTAAATACCTTCCTTTTCAATTAATTCTTCTCTTCACTAACTCAGACCTTTCTTGGATGGTGATGAAACACAATAGCCCCAGATACCAAGTTGTAGATGTATTTGTATCCTTTTCATCACAAACTAGTTACTGAAATGCAAGAGAGAATTTTTATACATATAAATCCCATTTATTAAAAAGAGCTACACATGCTTCTGATACTTTTCAAAATGTGTCACTTGAGATTTTGCACTTAAATGAGTAATTTTGATGTATCCTTATTTCCCAGAGATAAAGCATTTTAAGAGGGGGGCTATCCATTTCCTCCAGCATACAAGTGTGCTACTGATGCCACTGTTACTTGTAAAGCGGAGTAATACAAATTCCACTGAAGTAGATTTTATTTGACAGTCCTGAGACTTTTCTCAATGATTGCACAAAAGTGTTAAATAGAAATGGCCTAGGGATAGGTGTTGAATCAATATGCACCAGTAAGTTTGTGAAATCAATTTATTTGATCCTCAGATACAGGAAAATTGATGTAACTAGTGCTGTGTAACTCCTATTAATTGCCCACAGTGACAGAAGATTTATCAATTACTTATTGATTTCTTCAGGGCCTTGGGAAAATGACAGTGGCCCCCAAGGTTAAGTGTATAATGTAGAATCCTACTCTAGATGAATGAAATGGAACAGGAAACCAAATCTTTTATCATGCTATTGAGATATGAGTGTGAGTATCTCTATACTTGAGTACACCAATATGTCTCCTCTTCCGTCAGATGTTAGTCATGCCAGTTGTGTGTTTGAGAAAGTTTGCAAGAGAATCTGTCATTAAAATTACTACTTGATCTTTATTGTTACTGAACTTTTTCAGGGGTTTGGAAAATGGAGAAAAGAGAAGAACCAGGAAAAAAATGGGACAATGGAAGAGCTCCACAGGAATTGGTGCAAGTAATGTGGCCAGTGTGCTGGCTAGTTTTATGTCAATTTGACAGAAGGTAAAGTTGTCTAAGTGGTGAAAGCCTCAACTAAAAAGAAGATGCTTCCATAAGATTGGGTTGTAGGAAAACCTGTAGGCCATTTTTTTCTTTTCTTTTATTGATAATATATTTTTATTTAATATATCTATATTACAATTGCCCCTCCACTTTTCACAGTTCCTCCCTCCCTTCCCACACAGATTTGCTCCTTTCTGTCTCTCATTAGAAAACAAGAATATAAGGGATAGTAGTAAAATGAAACAAAACAAACATATCAAAATCGGACAAAACAAACAGAACGGGAAGAGCTCCAGAACAAGCACAAGAAACAGATATGGATGGGGAGACACACCTATTTACACACTGAAGAATCCCATAAAAAGCACAGGATTGGAAGCTATAATATATACACAGAGAACCTTAGTAATTGATGTGGAAGGACCTAGTTTATAGTAGATGGGGATACCCCTGGTTTGGTAGCTCTAGTTGCTAAAAGAAAGCAGGCTGTACAACTCATGAGGATCAACCCAGTAAGCAGTACTCCTCCAAGACTCCTGCTTCAGCTCCTGACTCAGTTCCTGTCATGTTTGAGCTCCTTCTTTAACTTCCTTTGATAATGAACTGTAACATGGAAGAGTAAGGAAAATAATCCTTTTCATAAGGAAAACAAACTCTTTACTCCCTAACTTACTTTGGTCATGGCAATAATAACACCAACTAAGGCATTCGGATAATATCATTAGATACAGTATTCTGCTTTCCAAGAATAGAAAACAGGGGCTCCTGCCAATGAGATTTGCTCATAGGCATATTGCCTAGAACTAGTGTGTTTTCAATGTGATGCCTTGCATTAGACTTTCATCTTCCCTTTGACATGTTCAATGCATGGCATTCTTTCTTGTGCCTAATATAACATGGTTCCTCTAGATATTACTTCTATCTAAAAAAGTATTAAAGGTAAAGGCTAGAAAACAAATGTCTATAATGGAGTGCCAGGTAATATCACCCCATCCAGAAACTTTATAAGCAAACCCTACTCAGGATATATATGCACTTTACCTCTAATGGCTAAATCAGATCAAGGAAAGCTGAGCATTATCTATGAACATTAAAGCCCCAAGTAAATTGAGAATTATACTAAAGGACAGATGAGAAAGTTGGTATTGAATAAATATTTTGTGGACCTGCCCCAGACAATGAGATTTCTTAGGTAAAATAACTTGCCAGATTCACAAGGCCCAAGAAAGGCAGATCCAAGCTATGTGTTAGGTGTTTCTGATTAACTCAAGTTTTGCTGTCCTAATTATATAAAACAATCAGTATACCAAGGATTGATGATTCTGTTGGTATGCAGCTCAGTAAGGTTAAAGTGAAGTGTTTTTTTTTTTGATGAAAACTATTAGGAACCACTAAATTAAGACATAGCTGGGGGAAATTACTAATATTTTATAGAAAAAGTTACTTACAACACTGGTAGTAGATATAAAATTAGAAACACTATTTGTGAATCTGACCCGAGATCTCATTATTCTGTAAGCCTTTCACATTTTCACTGAGGGGTAGGTAGGACAGGGGAAATATGTACCTTTTCCACTTTCTGTTTCTTTAAAGGACACTGATTTTGCATGTTTGGTGAGAAGAGCTAAGGTCTACCTTCTTAGCAATCTAGCAGTATTCAACCAGTTGTATTTGCTGCAGCTTCTGTGCTCTATGTCACATCTCCAGAGTCCAACTACAATCAGCCAAGATCATCCTGTTCCTCCCACTTCCAGGCCCTGAGAGCCCTTAACTTTGAAATTTTTATTTTAATGGACATGATATCCTGCAGCATCAATTTTCCTGGTTCTGACTTATTTCATATAGCTCGATGTCTTCTGTGTTTGCCTATCTTATCCTAAGTTCAGGATTTACTTACTTCTGTTGTATTGTTAATGAATGTTATGATACACAGACACACACACACACACGACACACACACACACACACACACCTTTTACAGCCTGATGTAGGATTCCCCTCTGTATGCTGTGAATATGTTTTATTACCACCAGTTAATTAATAAAGCTTTTTTGGCCAATGACTTAGCAGAGCAAAGCTAGGTAGAAAAAAATCCAAACAGAGGTATATAGGAATAGGTGGAGTCAAGGAGATGCCATGTAACTGCTGAAGGAGGAAGACATCGAACCTTACCTGTAGGTCACAGCCTCGTGGTGATACATAGATGGAATGAAATGGGTTAATTTAAGATGTAAGAGTTAACTAGAAAGATGCCTAAGCTATTGGCTAAACAATGTTGTAGCTAATATAGTTTCTGTGTGATTATTCGGGTCTGGGCAGCCAGGAAACGAAAGAGCAGTCTCTGCCTACAACAACCTCATATAGTAATATGAGGTCACAATACAGAGAGAGGGATTAATTAGTACTATGCTTCTACGCAAACATGAGAATCAGAGTTTGGACCCCTGTAAAATTCAGGTGTGTGTGGTGGTCCACCTGTGATTCCAGTTTCTTCAGAAGGTGGAGATGGGGATCCCCAGGGCAAGTAGTTAGACTAACCAAGATGGCATGCTTTTGGTTCAATTAAGAGACCATGCTTAAATAAATAAGGTGGAAAGCAACTCAGGAAGACTTCAGATATCTGGCTCTATAGACATAAGTGAACATGGGTCCATGTACCCACACACAGGTGCCTATGTGCATTTTAGCTTCACACACACACACACACACACACACACACACACACACACACACACACACACACGCTTCCAAAGGGTAATAAACAGAACATACAATTGACATGATTTAAATTTCATTAAAATTTTTTTTCAATGAATATAAAATTTTTTGATATCAGGAAAATCAAAATAAAATTCTAGGAATAATCTGACTACTTTTGTTCTGTAAGTTTTGTTTACTTGATCCAGGGTAGTCTTTGGGTAAAGGAAATAAATGCATATTTTAAGGTTACCCTATAATAAGTTAGTGGATCCAAGATCTGATTAAGATATGTTGATCTGGCTTGCCCTGGGTGGATAGAAGAAACCATGGGCCTGCCAAATACCTTTTGCACCATTATGGTGAACAAATATATGTGGGGCATAGGAGAGAGAAAGAGGCAGATCTGAAGAGGTGAAGGTAGTAAGAAATGGGCTGATGTGGATCCCCTGCTTGCCATGTAGGGCCATGGTGACATCCTGGCCTGGACTGCTGCCAAGGGTTATATCTGGGTCCCTGGCCCTGCTGGAGCTGTAGTCTGTGTGGATGTCCTTGGCTTCTGTCCTGTTACCACAGAAAGTTGGAAGACAGGACTGCCCAGAGCTAGCCCTCCTCTTACCGGCTGCAGCACTCCAGAGAGCAGCCCTTGTACCACACCTGAGAAGCACAGTAGAGATGACCCTGTTGGGTAGGACCTCAGGTAAGCCGGTCCACGTGTCCAAGAATGATAGAGAGGGAGATCTGGTCCTAATGCTCATCTGCCATGTAGTGGTGTGGGCAGGGAGAAATGAATCCCTTACCACCACCGTAGCAGGAGGGAGAGCTGGCCATGAGGTCACTAGAGTGGGAAGAGTGGGATAGCGAGCCCTGTTCCTCACCAGCTGCAGCACATGGGAAAAATGGACCCTACACTTCCCCTGGGCAGCACAATAGAGCTGACCCTAGTGGTGTGGGCTTAGGTGGACTGGCCCTGAAGACATGAGAGCAGGAGCATTAGCATCACTTCTTACTGCCAGATGCACTGGGGTATCTAGCTGGAACAGCACGGGAAAGTTCATCCTGGTGGTTACCATGGGGGGCAGACTGCAGACTAACCAACCAGTTACTTACTACCCAGGTCCAAAATCAGGGCTATACATTGGCCCACCCCAACATCCACTCCATCTGTCATATACTGTAAGGTATACTTGACAGATAAAAAGGGAACATTGACCTAGTTGTTGTTGGCATATTCTGTATATGCCATACATGTAAATTCAGCTATATCTCATACTACATGTCTTTTTTTAGTATACCAAATCAATTGGGTTATATTTCACGTTCCATGCAATACACTCATTCAAAGTCTATATAATCCGATGGCCTTTCATACAATTGTCATGAGAATTCATTTTAATTGTTTTTTTTATCACTCTAAGTTTTATGCATTGTGGACATGCCCTCTTCTTCACCTCTCATCACAAGAGAACAAGGAGCCTCCCTCTTGCTTCTGTAGCTTTGCCTGTTCTGAACTCTAGGACTGGGATATTGTTTGTCTCCTTCAGAATTTGATTGGTTGAGTTTGGTTATCCTGCTGTCAATGTGGATGGCATGGCCTTTAATGGGTGATTAGGTTGTTTAGACGAACTGATGTCCTTTCCAATACAATTTATATAGTGAGGATTCTCCAGCTGTTTTTCTCTGTCCCATGTATCTTCTTGCTTTCTGTTTTATGCGATAAATCGAAACCACAAGACAACTTTGACAGAAACAAAGTAGCCACTTCTCCTCTGTCCATTGATATCCTGAGCATTTAGAACCATGAACCAAAATATATTTCAGTTCTTCAGAAGTCAAATCACAGGTACTCTGCTGTAGTAATAGAAAATAAACCGAAGCATGGATACTTCATGCAAATGACATAAGACACTGTTATAGTCTATTGTAACTGGCTTCCGCATGGAGCATCGTAATCTTTATCCTAGGTTTAGTGTGTTCAACATTTAATCTGTATTTCTAGGTAATTGTTTTATCATGTGGACTTAGAACATTTTATTTATTCATTCTTCAGATTTTACATATTGGTTTGCTTCTGCCTTTTCAGGTTCTATGATTAATATTACTTCAATATGCACAGTTTATGTGAATGCATAGTTATTTTTCTCTTGGATATTCCTGTTGAAATTGTGTTGTGTAGTAAATCTGTATTTTACTTTCTGAGGAACTCTGAGTTTTTCAACATAGCCATCCAATTTTACCTTGTTCCCAATGGAATTTTCTTTTTCCATTAATTTAATGTTTATTGTTAAATCTTACCTTCCCTAGAGACACTATTGTTCTTGATGAAAGTTCAAGTTGTTGATATGTTTACCAGGAGAACATTTTAATCTCTAAGGTCAGTTCACACTCAAAGTGACTAGATTCCTGCCGTAAAAGAGAATGAGAAAAAAAGATATATGAACAGGCTGAAGAAAAATTGGAACAGTGGGAGAATTCATAGATGAAGATGACCTATAATGTTTTGAGTCAGGCATAACGGGATACATCTATAAATCAAACACTTAGGAGGTGGAGTCAGGAAGATCAAAAAATTAAAGATCAGCCTCAGCTATATACTGAGGTAGGGGCTAGCCTGGGCTAATATCCACACTGTTAAAAAATTCCCTGTGAAAGAGCACTTTGAAATGTAGTGTAACTGATGGCTGCTAACCAAGTTGAGGCCTTTATTTATAGTCCATGAATGATTGCAAACAAGCCCTAGAACTCTCAGCCTGTGACCATGATGTCGTTGCTACTCAGAAAGGCTTGGGATGCATCTCAAATTCCTTTCCAGAATATTTGCTGGAATCTTGACCAAGTTGTTTAACTCAAAATTTGTTGAACTAAAAGGCATTTAGTAAAATTCAAAATACAGAACAAAAGCATGGAATGATTTTATTGAAAGCATAGAAAGACAGAAAATCATTTTTACATATACACTGAAATCTTGGAAGCACAAAATTGTGTGTTTGAGCTTTTTAATCATTTTGAGTAAATAAGAATGACATAAATGATAAAATAATAAATAATTCAAAATGTCCTCAAAATAATTGTGATAAACATATTTGCAAGTAATGTGAGGTGCTATCTATTTACATCTGTAAATATTACATTTTGTTATAGTTGATCTCTTTTTATTAGTATCTTGTTTTAAGAAAGAATTGTTGCAAAGGGAAAGTAGACATTTTTACCATCCTGCCATGGCTTTTTCTCTAAGACTTCAACAAAGTCATGAATGGAGTTGTCAAGATTGTTCTATTGAATGAGCAACACACCCTTTCCTCCATGTAGTTGGCTAAAGAAACATCTCCATGTTGATATTTTGTCTTTCATCAAGAGGCAGTTAGGAGTACACAGTTCTCTAATTTCCTGTCTAGCTGCCCTCCTGTTTTTAATCTACATCTCTTTTGAGCATCCCCATGAGGCATTAAACCCACTTACTACCTTTGCTATGGATGAACACTACCACCATGTTAAAGAAGATGATCAAACTTTTGCTATTTGTCAGTTTTTCATGCCGTACACTATATATAGGCCAACATTCAAAAACTGACTGAGAACTGATCCTAAGTAGCATGATTTTAATAGTAAGAAGTTATATTTGTGAAACTCTTATATATAGTACAAATCATCAACACTTAAATTTGGAACTTAAAATAAAATATGTTAAAAATAAATTCAAAACAAGTATTTTAGTGCATACTT